>JNHV02000102.1:0-40166 GCA_001691785.3 Amanita brunnescens Koide BX004 | reverse complement strand
CACGTCACATCATATCAAGGAATCGATAGAGCTGTCTGAGCGTCAGATGTCAACTTGTATCTGAAAGATATCTGTTTGTCCATTCCCTTCTCGCCGTCTGTGAGTAGGCACATCCCGTTCCAATCAGGTTGGTTCCTCATCTCTCGCAGATGTTGAACGTGACGGCATATAAATCGGTCATCACGTTTTCTTGGCTTCCCGGATCGTGTCCACAGCTTTCGTGTCTCATAACTAGAAAACATGTGAATTTCGAACACATCAATTACGTATCACGTATTGAACTGAGAAATGCCGAGGGTCCAATCAGAACACAACGCGTTCGCTTCTGCCGAAATCCCTGAAACAGTGAATCTATTCGCTAGTCGAAATTTTTCAGCCGAGGCAGAATGTTGTCAAGTTGAAACGCGAAAACTGGAAAGAACTTCGGCGCTGACATGCTGAAGGTGCATGAAATGGAAACCAGCACATTAAACCTTGGCGTCAAGCAGTTATGGTCGTATTTCCTGCCTTGCCTTCCACGTAGACATCAGACGTGTTGCCTTTTTTATCGGTATGTACCGGAATTTGAAAGTTTCCAGAAACCGAACGGGAGATTTGGACACCAACAGAATGTAAGCGGGACAGTTGTTGTTATTCTGACAAATTTGTTCAGCAACTGGGTGATGGACAATAAACAAAGGGCGGATAGTGGAAATTCAAAGTACACAGAGCTTCTCTCGAAATCGTCCACAGCAGAATTGCAGATACACGCGCCGGAAGTTGACCGACGATGCAAATGGAGAACATGATTGCTGTCCGACATCCATTTCGGCACGATACTCAGGTGCGTTAGACAACAGACGGCCGTCGACTGCTCTACTCCGCGCGAGAATTCTGGATGACCCTCCCGTGCTCTCATCGTCGCTGGCGAGGATTAGATTTTGCAGACCAGGGTTTTGAGGCTGAGTGTCCCTGATACCAGCCCAAACGATCCATTATCCTAGGGAAGGTCTGGCTATTCCATTTAAAGTTGGATCCGGTCCGTTGCAGTGGAAGGAATCAACCACGAATCAGGATTTAGGAATGCTTTCAGTGGTTTATTTAGACCGACATGGGTCATTCCGGGCCGGCGATTTGGAACTCACCAAGTGAGAGGGAATCATGCTCAAGATACATGGGAGAAGCTGCTTAGCGTGTGGTCATAACAACAGCTTATTTGAGTTGGCATGGTTAAAATCAGCACGGGAGCAATGGGTGAGCGGGGTAAAATGGCCGCTGGGAGCACGGCTGAGCACGGCAGGGCAACCTCAGAGCAACCCTCAGAACGTCCCTGGCCCGGGCGCGCATCGTGCTGGAAGTTTATTCTTCTTCTTTTAAGTTCGAAGATAAACAAAAGTGCAAATAGTAACTAATTCCGGGAACGATAACAGTAGGTATATGTCCAAGATAGTCTCCGATAATAGTCGATCTGTTAGTATATGTCCAAGGTGGGCGGCATCACGCCAGTAGAGGCACAAGGAAGGTGATCATAACACTAATCAATCCGAATCTAGCATTCGAGCGAGCCCCCGGCTTAGCTGCTGAAGTTGAAGTTGATGATGGTGTTGCCAATGTTGGCAAAGAAGTAATAGTGGTCCGCGTATAGGTCGTACTAGTCGAAGAGGGTAAGGAGGTGCTGAAAGGGTTAGCACTCGACGCGCTGCCAGTAGAGCCACCTGGGGCTGAAAAGCTGATGGACGTGACTGAAAGACCATTGCACAAGGTGTTGTAAGCTATGGAAACAGCATTGTCAACGGGGTGGAGCTGGGATGATAAAGTGGCACTTACTGTCGATTGCTTGCTGACTACTTGCGATTGAAGTGGACGAGGGGTCCGCGTTTACGCTACACTCGATGCATGCTCCCATACTTTTGTCTACAGCGTCGGTGCAGAGACATGTGGCGGCGGAGCATGTCTGGTGATGGACATGAATAACATGCTAACTCCGGAGATAACGGCAACAGTGCCTACATTGAGGGCATTGACAGCTGGCTCACATTCATTATGGCACTTGTGAGATAGGTGCGTTAGAACATAGGCAGATAAGATGATTAGGTAAAGTTTACCTGAGCAGGAAAATCGGACAAAGAGGTGTTCGTGCTTTGACGTTTGGGCCTGATGGCTTGAAGTTGGTGCAGCCTTTCGAGGAAGAGCAACGATACTGCAGAAGACAGGGAAGACGGAGTTGCGGCAATTCAGTCGAGAATAGATCGGGGGACTTACGATCGGTTGGGCTTGCTTGCACGAGGGTCACAATGGCCAGCAGTGTTATAGACAGCCAAAGGTATGACAACATAACTTCAACTGCCTCGTTCTTTTGACAATCTTCGACAATCGCCCGACAAGTGGCCGGAAGAAAGAGCCGAAGTTGGACCGTGGAATGTTTTATTCACGCGTCCACTGTGGGAAAGATCTCTTGGTGATGCTCCGCCAGCGCTGAGCTGAGGCGCCGCTGAAGCCGAAGCGTCAGCATCGCCAATGTTGCAGAGTAGGGTTTAGCCTGATCGTCCCTGCGAAAGAAATGATCTGCTTGATTATAGCAGCGAAGGCCTGGCCATTCCGTCTGAATCCATTCCGTCGCAGTGGATGGATTCAACCAGTATGTCGGAACGCTGTTAGGAAGGTTTAGAAGCTGCTTACCGTGTTGTCATAACATGGGAGAAGCCTAGCCGTATTCCTGATTTGGGATGGTGAGTGATGTCGGAGTTTTGTGCGGACCGAAACGCTTGATATTGACACTGCCGTCAGCCCCGTCAATGCACAGGACGTCAACTGTCATTACATTGGGAATACCCATTGATATCAGAATTCTCTTGTTTAAAGAAAAGCGTCCATAAAGAGCAATGCACATAAGTAATTACCCCAGCCCTAAATAGAACTACAGTATGACATGCCCTATATATCTCGCAACAAACGAAAGACAAGACCGCGTAGATCATAAACATTGAAATAACTGTTGTGTTATATAAGCGTTTCGAGATGAAGATATCATACTAGGAGGGGTGCAAAGAGTGCGATGATGAGAACGATAAATGCATATCGGACATCTGCTCCAGTTCCAACAGCAGTACTTGCAGCTGGACCAATAGATCCCGATGCCCCAGTGGCAGCAGGCGTGACCGCTATTGACGGTAGACTAGTAATCGTGGTCGTGGGACCTATGCCAGGTGAGAGTGATGTAGTGGTGCCTGAGCCAATCGCAATACTCGTAGCACTTCCGTTAACCGTAGACGACCCGGCTTCCGTGGAAACTGTGATATTGAGAATGATAGTGGAAACACCGGCCACACCCTTGCAAAGGGTATTGTAAGCTATGGTTAGACGCTTAGCAGCTGGGCAGCTTTGAGTGATTGAACGACAGCTTACTGTCTACGACCTGTTGACCGCTCTGGATGACGGACGTTGTAGGGACTTCGTTTACGCTACAATTGATGCAAAAATTGAGACTAGCCTCTACAGTCGAGTTGCAAAGACATGTAGCGGCAGAACATGTCTGAACGAACAATGTTAGCACTGAATTCAATGGTGGAAGCGCAAATGTGCGTACATTGAGCGCGTCGATAGACAACTTGCATCCTCCTTGACACTAGGAAAGCCAGAACGTCAGAATACCAGGAAGGACGGATGATTGGCTGCGCACCTGCTGAGGGAAGTCTGACAATGGCACACTGTTGTTTGTGGAACTGGTTTGACGCTTTTCCAGGCCTTGAAACCCATACAATCGTTCAAGAAGAGCAACGGACACTGGGGAAGACGATGTCAAGCTCGACGAAAACTTGCGCGCTCAAAGAATGGAGCATCGTACGATCTATGGTTGCATGCACCTGCACAATGGCCATGAAAGCCAGAAGTATCACAGAAAGCGGATATCGAGTCAACATAGTGTCTGCCTCTTTGCTTTAGCGCCGGGGACAGCACAAGGTGCGGGGGAAAGGAAGAAATGTTTTTGTTGGCGCCGGGCGGTGTTGGCCCTTTACTTAGTTTAGACGTCCGGCCATGTGGAAACCAGCCCTGATACATAGGACCTGAACATCGGATCAGATAATCAGTACACACTGCACAAACCTCATTACTAACTCGCTTGGCCACTGAAAGGCTCATGTCGGACGCCAAGCGCTCAGATTGCAGTGACTACTAAGAACTTGAAGGCCCCAGCTACGTCCTGTACATTCATTAGTGCCAAGCGTGACAACGTGCGGGACTCCGGATCTTAGATTTCAACATTATGTGTCACTGCTATCTGAGTTAACAGCTATATAATGTCAAACAGGTTATCCAAAACAATCTTCGAAGAATGTATGGATCAACATTGGCAGGGAGTGCAACTTGCAAGGTCCTGATCGTTGCTACATCAAGACTTCAACTAAAGTTTAAACTCTACCATTGTTTCAATGTTTGTTTAACTCGGAAATCACACAGCCACTCGTGCTTCCATATCAAAACAACATCTTTCCTAATGCGCATCAAATGGCCGGCGTGGTAGGCCCATACGCTGAGACCTGATAAGATGGATGAAACTAATGCGCTGGTAAAGAAAAGCGAACCAGATATTGAGGAAGGCCTGCAAACGGCGTGCCTCCGATGAGCATATCTATCCTGCCAGCAGAGTCAGCTTCGGTCCGAGAACGTTCTCGCGACATACGTACGACAATCATCACATGCGCAAAAGGCAGGCAGGAACACCCGTCTATCTGATAAACTCCCATCAGTTGTAGTCCGTGCTGCTCGGAACATTTCCAACGTACTAACATTACCAATTCCGGTCGAACCATCGTCGCGGTTGGTTCTGGGCGCTTTAGCTGCCCAGGAGTCGTCATAAAAGAGTATGGATGACGGTCGGACAAGACATGTTTCTGCAATGATACTAAAATCTTTGTCTTCCGCTGAGTGATTTTCGTTGGTTCAAGTTTCTCTTCATTGGTGTCGAAAGCAGATTACACATCTGACCTCAGCTGCAGGATCTTGAGCCTGTCGAAGGGTGTTAGTTGATGCAACGGTGTTGCTCACTTGCCGACTCCATCTTTTGCGGTGCAGTGGCCCCACTTGGCGTGACCCTTGTGACGTGACCTCTCTGGCCTGATCGGTAAAAGTTATGACGTTCCACGGTTTCACATCATAGGAATTTCAAAGATGGTCTGTTTGCACCGAACCACAGAATTCATATAATTCATTTTAGACGCCATTCAAATTTGAGACATGAGTTGGCCACATAAATAGGGCCTAAGCCCCAAAACGCCGACAACACACTTTGAAAATGACCCAGGATCTGTTCCCACTGCCTTCCCCGCCGCCTGCAGAAGCACGAGCGATTGTGCCGTATCCCGATGCCGGTGTCACGTCGAAGACATCGCTGCAGCTCGTGGATATCTTGAAGAACAATCACGAAAAGTGGCATTGTTTCTGCAACAAAGAGAATTGCTTTCACAAGTACGTTTTCTCCTTCTCCGTATTCCCATATTGAAACATATATTTAGTCACACTGCTCACCACGCAGTGGCGCTCTGGGCCTTGGGCGCAAATGAACAAGCCCTGAGGAAGGGATACGAAACCGACAAGTCTTTCCAGCTTGATGCAATCAAAGCCTCGGAAGAAATAACCAAGGCGAATTGGAAACGGCATCTTGGCGAAGACAGGTCGGTTCCCACCTCAATTCATCAGTCGACAGAGCCTGATTTATGCTTCTAAAGCTTCTACAAGGCTTACCTTGACTTCTTCACGAAGGCCATACAAGACCAAGGCACAAGCGCCGTTATTCACGAGTATATTTTTGCATTTGACTCGAATTTTGGCCATGACGAGTCGGAGCCCGCCATGTTGAGCCGCTTAATGGCTTCCGCATTTCATCCAATGATGACCTTAGGATCCGGTCTCGAGATCGGCATGCCCGGACTAGTCGCTGAAGGTAATCCACATCTTTCTTCGCAACTATTCTCAAGCTTCAATGATTCGACAGGATTGGCGCAGGCCGCGGTGCATAAGGACGAATCCGGAGACTTGTTGGCGCCTGTATTCTTCAAGCATTGCTTTGAAGACGTGGGAGTAACGTCCCAGCAAGCGTCAGGTGAGAAGGGGCAGCACTCGACATTTTCCACTCGCTTGGATACGATTATGCATAAGCTGCGTGCCAAGCCGCGACAGCAAAAAGGCGAAAGCGTCCATCCACTTACCATCATGTCTCGCATCCTAAAGGACGAGAAGTTGTCCGGCGTCAAGGAAGGAGGGATGTACGAGATCTATCCGAACGTGACGAAGAAGTTCAGCGAACCGCTCAGGGACTACGCCGGGCAGTGGACCATGAATATGAAGTTGGGATCGCTAGCACAAAACAGGAAGGAGATAGAAGATAAAATCGAGGAACTCGCATGGACATACACGATTATGTATGGCATAAGCGGATGGAAGAAGAATCACGGCTTCCACGCCGACTTTTTCTTGTACGCTCGGCTCCTAATTGTACGAGCGTCGTTCTTACAATTATCCTTCCCAGAGCGCATGTCGTAGCGTCTGCCATATTCTTGCCGTCCATCTTGTCCAAACTTGATGTACCGTCTCAGTCGCTCCTTCTCCGGGCGCATTTCGCTGCGGCCCTCACGTGGTGGGTGGGACGCGGCCGACCCGACTTTGATGTCGACGGATTCATGAACACATTCGCAAAAGAGCCGTCCACCGGATTTTACGGCCCGTCTACCACAACAACAAAGTCGACCAACCAGTTCCTCGACATCATCCAGTCGGCCATCGCCCACGAAGAAAGCCACGTTTCGGAATTCCAGCGTACCATGAAGCACTGGGCGCGTCTGTATGGACTCAAGGGACCCAGAGATTCCAGGCTCAGCTCGACCGAGTTCAGGGATGCGGACAGGTTGGATGGGTCATTGTTCCTCAACGTCGCCGAATTGACGAAGGAGCGGACGGAAAGGCCAAGGGAAGGTGTCGCCGAACAGGACGTAATGGGTCTGGTCTTCCGAACGTGGGATCGTTCTGGGTCGTACGAACGCGTATAAGTGGTTCGTTCAAAGGTAATATGCGCCATAGGGCAGCTAGCCGTTTATATGCTGTATTAATAATTACTATTCTCATAATGTTCTTAGTGGTTCATGGTCGTCATGCACGATGTCCATTATGTTCCAGTCAGCGGTTTCAACGGCTTATAATACATCAGAGTTTATAGTACAACATATCTCAGACGTTCTCGGCGAAAGCGATTTCAAGAGCAGCCTTGAAATCTGCGATGATATCATGGATTGATTCAATTCCAACGGATATCTTCAACAAAGTCAGCAATCCGTTGACCAATCATAATATGATTGTCCTAACCCTTATGAGATCAGGCGTGACACCACAAGCGAGCAGTTCTTCCTCATTCAGTTGTGAATGGGTAGTCGAGGCAGGGTGAACAACGAGCGTCTTGGCATCACCTAAGAAGTGGCGGGTTCATGTGATATAGCAACCCCAGAAAATTTGCGACATACCGACGTTAGCAAGGTGGCTGGCAAGCTTGAGACCCTCGACGACTTTGCGAGCGTTATCAGCGCCACCCTTAGGACCAAAGCTGAGAACGCCGCCGAATGTATTGGTACGCAAAAGCTTCTTTGCGAGTTCATGCGTTTCGTGTGATTCTAGACCTGGGTAGGATACCCATTTAATGTGCGGATGACCATCGAGATATCTGTACATTAGTAATGAGTCATGCAGCGCGCGCCAACTTGAAAGTTTACGAATACCAACCTCGCAAGAGCCAGTGCATTCGAGCTGTGTCGTTCAGCACGAAGACTGAGAGTCTCGAGTCCTTGAAGAAGCAGGAAGGCACCGAACGGATTCAAACAACAACCGATGTCACGAAGGAGCTACTTCGATTCATATTCAGTGATCTTACTCGAGAACGTCATGCATACCTCTGCCCTAATCTTGACGGCATAGGCTATTGGACCAAATTTCTCGGTGAATACGGTGCCGTGGTACGCCTCGGAAGGTGAGGTTATGCCGGAGAATTTGCCAGACTTGACCCAGTCGAACTTGCCCGAATCGATAATGACACCTGCGATTGTGGTGCCATGCCCTCCAATCCACTTGGTTGCACTGTGCACTGTTATCAAGACCGTCTCAGAGAATCAAAGGAAGAGTGAGAAATGGGGGACGTGCCAACGATATCTGCACCAAGCTTGATCGGCTGGATGAGGTATCCTGTCTTAAGGTGAGAAAAGGACTAGTCAGGAAGGTATGAAGTTCTACCTCCCATTCCGAATGTGTTATCGATGACGAGGGGGATGTTGTGATCATGGGCAACCTGTGTGACGTGAGCTTGTACCAACTGGTTAATGAAAGATAGAACTGAACCTTTGCAAGAGCCGGAATGTCGCTAACATGATACGCAGGGTTGGAAATGCTTTCAATATAGATCGCCTTCGTCTTTTCGTCAATGGCCTTTTTAAAATCTTCAGGGTCTGTTCCCGTAACAAACTTGACGCCAATTCCATGGGCTTTGAACGTGACTAACATAAAATGTCAGTACGGCCTTGATCAATGTATGAATAAATAAGAACACCTTTGAACTGATTATAGGTCTGATAGGGGCTAGATATCAACAATGATTCGCTAAGTCAATCTGCGCTAAACTTACACCGCCGTACAAATAATGGCTTGATCGCACAGGTGGTTAGAGCGAGGGGCTGACTCTGGGCCTGCTTGACTTACGAAGATACGATATTGTCTCCTATTCCAGCTAGTCCAGCGATAGCCAAGAACTGAGCCGACTGGCCTGAGGAAGTTGCAATGGCAACAGCCCCGCCCTCGAGGGCTGCCATACGTTCCTCGAACACATCCTACGAAGAGTTGTGATGTCAAATCGTAAACGCTGTAGGAGCAAGCGTACGGAAGTAGGATTTGCAATCCGGGAGTAGACGTTTCCACGAACTCTGAGATTTATATTATTCTCCTAGGATTTTATCATCGCATCAGACCACGCACTTGTTGTTGCACAAGTCAGCACCATGCTAGAGTACTAGAATAAAGCATCCTGTTTTACAACGACAAAGGCGATTCGTACCTGACAATCGTTAAAAACGAAACTGGTTGAGGCATAAATGGGTACAGCCCGCGCATTGGTCGTCGGATCTGGCTTTTGCCCGGCATGAATTTGCAGTGTTTCAAACTCGGGTTCTCTGGAGATCCTTGGCCATCAATCATGAATCGAAGGACATAAGCCTACTGCTTACTTGTGGAACGGACAGGCCATGACGGAAAGATGATGTTTGAGAAGATGCTCCTATCCGACCCATCTTATATCTGATCACTTTGCGCAAACAAGGCCCGGGAGAGTCAGGGGATATATCTTGAACGGGAGAAGCTATTGAATGTTCAATTTTTCAAAGTACGACAATCACATTAATTCAAATCACACTGAGAGTAATACTGCATTTGGAAAGCCTTCCGCCGCCCACGGACCGTAGCAGCCTCACAACGAAATACTCCACCATTTGCGTGTCAGGATGGCTCGGTGACGTCATTTATAGCTCTACCGTCCCCGAGCTGACAAGAAAGGAGTCAAAGGACGCGCTCGCCACAATCTACTAGTACATTCATCAAATTTTCTACGGTCACCAAAGGCCTTAAAGGCTTCCGCAGTCGTTGCACGATCACCACCTTCACTCATGCACATTCTCTTGTGGAATACAATAGCAACTGCTATTACGGTGTGCAACGGTCAGCCACTCTATTGACATATTCATTGCATCACGCGCCCATAGAACTAGAATAGAACATCACATCCCTTTCCTACTCCGACTTCTCAGTGAGTCCCAGTTTCGGTAGGCGTAAGTACGACAAGATAACATTTTTGCTATTTTCCAAGAGTAGGAGGTGTTTTCCATTTTTGGCTACCCATAGAGCTTATATCAAAACTTAATTCAAAGTTTGTTTTCTCAGTGCGTTAGCTCGAGCCCTAGAGCAATATTGGGTGAATTGTCAATTTTATCGTGGCAAGACTATTCGGTACCACTGAGTTAGCATTCATGGGACAGGAGAAGATGACTAGGCCATACTGCCGAATCCGTCAACCAAGAACTGTGTTGATTCATCAAAAACGATGTAGTAAACATCGCCGTCTAACTCCATCCGGCCGGAGCAGATGGAATCAGAGCCGCAGCGATGCCTTTAATACCTACTGGAACGCATTCACCACCATAGAGAGGTTGGATGAACTAGGCGGGAAATGGGGCGCCGGTCAAAGAACTTAAGAGGACGGCCCGGTACTAGAAGGACCAGACGGTTTACTGCAAGTGAAGCAGCTAAACACCCTCGGCCTGGTAATAGATGCGACGACTAGCATCGATGGCCACGTCTTTCAGACTCGTTCCGACACCCTGACGTCTAAACAAAGAGCTTTTTACGAGATAACCCAACAGACATCTCACTTGACGTCCATTGAATCTCTTCGCCTCTTTTGTTTCCTTTTACGCTTTGCACTTGATCTCCCCATCAAGGCTCTTTTGAGACCCGCTGTCTCCGTACTATACGTATCGCAAAGGGGCTTCCTGTTACCTCGCTTTGTTACTGCGAATACACCAGTTCTATCCGAAAAAAAAGGCAACGAATAGACCAGTTCTGGGCAGGATGGTACATTGTTCGAGATGGGAGGACTTCGTCTGAGTCACACCTAGTCACGGTCGTATAAGTCACCCTATGATAGTCTCAACCATCATTAATGTCCCGACGCCGCGTTGTCAGTGAAGGAAATGTCCGCATTAGAGTTCAAGAGGGGATCTACTCAGGCCCCAGCTCTTTTGCTCAATTTGGCTGTCAAAATGCCACGTTTGTGGATAAACCCCTCGCCATTGAGGCCTTCATACGCGACCGTGGAGGACATCACCTCGTTCTGCGCCCGAGACGTTGTGGAAAGAGCTATACATTCTTGATGATTCGGTTGAGCTTCTTTCTGATCAAATATCTGACGCAGAGCCCTTCAGGGAGTTCCTGCAGCAACCTCTGAAACGTGACCCAAGCACCAGAGATAAAACTACCAGCCAGTTTGCAGGGACGGCTATTACTGACTATGGCGAGCTCGTTTCAAAGCACTTTTAACAGCATCCCGTTTTGTATATCGACTTAAAGGTGAATTGGCTTGTTTCCGTTTCGAAGGGGGTCATTCTTATCAGTTCAAGGATGTTCATGGAACCACATTCGACAAAATGCTGACCCTATTCGACATGGTGGTCCTTGAAATAATCGGGAGTCTATGCAATCCATATAGTGACCTTGTGGATGAAAACTTTTGCAAGAAGTTACGTGGACCTGGGGCCTTGAAATCGAGGAGGGGGATTGCACTAAAGATCGTTACACGGGAGCTTCTGAGAGTTTACCAGAAGGACGTTGTGGTCCTTATCGATGAATATGATTCGCCCATCGCGATACAGCATGGCTATGCTGATTTGGTCCGTTCTGTTATTCTCTTCTATTGCAGCCACCTCACGTTACGCCAGGCCAACGATTTCTTTGCTGCAGTATTCGGTTCGTTGCTAAAGGTTTGTCAACGCCGTCGCCTGAGACGCTTTCGATTGGCATCTTTCGATAGGGCAATGACGCGGTGTTTGGAAGTATGATGGTGGGCATATGCAGAATAGCGAAATTCGGCTGGCTGTCATCGTTAAACCATGTCAAGGTATGTGACAATGCTGCGAATTATAGCCGTGTTGATCGGTTATAGTTTTCCTCAGATTTTTCCGATGCATGCTAAAGATGATCGTTATGCGAAGCTTTTCCTATTTACCGAAAAAGAAGTTGAGATACTCTGCGATAACCATGGTCAAGTGTGCGGCCCATTCACACATCCGTTATTCATTCACAATCTCTCTCTAGTCAAGTGTTGAGTTACTTCAACCACGTTACAATGGTTATGCAGCAACACATGATTCTGGATTTGTCAAGCTGTACAACCCTTTCTCAGTCATCAGAGCATTAGACGCGAACGGGGTTTCAAACTTTTGGGTCGAAACTGGTAAGATAAATGAAACAATCAGGAAATTAGATTTGACGAACTGTACAGGGCGGTATTCTCCCTTATCGCAAAACCTTTGGCGCGCTAGTCAAGGATTTCGTGACTATCTCGATCACCCTCTAACGCAGAAGACCGTGGAATTGGTGATGGATGAGCACGTTAACTTTCAAGGTATCTAATAACCCCTTTTTTCTGTGGCTCAGTTGGCTTACGACCTGTCACCAGCTACGACGCTATTTCTGATTCCGGTCTTTGGGGTCTCTTGTATTATACTGGTTATCTAACCATAGAAAACGTTGTGGACCAGCCTATGGTGTGTGTTGGAACCTTTTTTTATTATTCATGCTCATGTTTCGATAGTCTCGATATATTTTTCGAATACCAAATGGGGAGGTCACTGCGCAATGGCACGAATGGGTGAAGAAATACCTCATTGCTAATAGCGTCACCTCGCTCTCTAGCGTGTATGACACTATTGTTGGTGGAGATGCCGTCAGTTTTCAAAAACAGTTCACCGCATTCTTACAAGAGTACCTCATTTTGAGATAAAGTCGGTTGGCCGCCATTTGAAGAGGAACGGGAAACGATCATTAAGACAGCTGAGCAGATGAGGAAGGACTTGGAAAAGGCCAAGATTGAGGCATTAGGACAGCTTGCAGACCGTCGTTATCGCGAGAGAGTTCCACGCCATGCAACAAAGGTCCACGAGTTTGCGTTTGTATTTAGTGGGAAGTTCTGTGTTGCAGCTGTGCGTACTTTACAGCGCAATTCCACGGAAAACTGGAAAGAAGTCGCTGCAGACTCCCCTGTTGTCTCCGAAAGCATGATAGACGTGGGCGACGAAGACGTTGGAGATGAGGATGAAGAGGCCTAGTCTTATGATTGTAGCGTATGATACAAAGATGCATCGACTGAACTGAACACGTCTTGGGAACTCGCATCGAAAGGGTTACACTGCAGGGAACTTTCTTCAACTCGTGGTGAGGGCCTGAATGACCAATCTTTTAGAAGTCTGAAAGTACATTGCATTAGGATCGGGGATTACTTGTGAATACGGACGCACTATCAATGTATCAACGTATAGTTGCCAGTGTCTAGTTCGCTGGGCAACAACTTCCTCTATGTACTTATTTTTTTAAATCAGTATCGCCGGCTTGGATTTTGGAGAGAAGACCGGCGGGGTAATCCTCAGACTTATTTGGGGTGCATCACATGTAGCCGCTGAGTTTGAGTTGTATGTGCGCAAGCCGACCATTCAAAATAATGTAGTCTGAGCCGGCGACAGGAATTACCTACTAGTTGATGTTCAATGATGTATTGCAGGACGCGGTCTGACATTTTATAACAAATACAAAAATATAATTCAAAGTTTGTTCTTCTCAGAGAAAGCGATTTCAAGAGCAGCCCCGAAATCTGCGATGATATCGCTGATTGCTTCAATTCCGACCGACACCTTGAACAGGCTCAGCAATCCGTCGACAAATCATTACACGTTGGCTAGACTTACCCTGATGAGATCGGGTGTGACACCAGACGAAAGCTGTTCCGCCTCACTCAGCTGCTGGTGTGTGGTCGTGGCTGGATGAATGACGAGGGTCTTGGCGTCACCTAAGAGGTCGCGAGTTCATGTGATACAGCGACCCAGGAAATTTGTGACTCACCGACGTTAGCAAGATTACTGGCAAGCTTGAGGTTGTCCACGGCCTTGCTAGCGGTAGCGGCGTCGCCATTGATGCCAAAGCTGAGCACGCCGCCAAATGCGTTGGGACGCAAAAGCTTCTTTGCGAGTTGGTGCGTTTCGTGTGATTCTAGGCCTAGATATGATACCCATTTGACGTGCTTGTGACCCTCTAGATATCTGACAGTATGAGTTGAGCAGCGTATGCCAAGAAGGTTTACAAATACCAACCTCGCAAGAGCCAGTGCATTTTCGCTGTGTCTTTGGGCACGGAGACTGAGAGTTTCTAGTCCTTGGAGAAGGAGGAAGGCACCGAAGGGGTTCAAAGAAGCACCAATGTCACGAAGAAACTACTTGTATGCGCTCAGTGGCTCTCACTAGAAAACACATATATATATACCTCTGTCCTGACTTTGACAGCATAAGCTACTGGACCAAATGTTTCGCTGAACACAAGGCCATGGTATCCCTCGGAAGGCGAGGTGAAGCCAGGGAATTTGCCGGACTTGACCCAGTCGAACTTGCCAGAATCAATAATGACACCCGCGATTGTTGTACCGTGACCTCCAATCCACTTGGTTGCACTATGTACTGTTGTCGAAACCGCCTCAGAAATCTGAGAAAATATTATAAAAAAGGGATACATGCCGACGATATCCGCTCCAAGCTTGATCGGCTGAACGAGGTATCCTGTGTTGAATGAGAAAAAGATTAAAATCAGGAAGGTACAGATTTCTACCTCCGATTCCGAACGTGTTATCGACAATGAGGGGGATGCCGTGATCATGTGCTACCTGTGTGATGTGAGCATACATCAAATGAAAGATAACAGGGCGAAACCTTTGCAAGAGCAGGAATATCGCTGACGTGATACATAGGGTTGGAAATGGTTTCAACAAAGATCGCCTTCGTCTTTTCATCAATGGCAGCTACAAAATCTTCAGTTTTAGATCCGGTGACGAACTTGACACCAATCCCGTAGACTTTGAAGGTAACTTCAGGATGTTAGTATCGCTTGATCGGTCTGTGAGCAGATGAGAATACCTTTGAACTGATTATAGGTCTGATGGGAGTTAATAAATAAATAAATGACGATTGCTCTTTTAGACTTACGCCGCCGTACAGGAGAGAGCTTTATTACAGACAATCAGACGAGAATTTGATTATTTCTAGGCTCTCCGGCTTACGATGAAACGATGTTGTCTCCTGCTCCAGCTAATGCCGATATAGCCAAGAACTGAGCCGCTTGTCCTGAGGAAGTTGCAACAGCAGCAGCGCCGCCCTCGAGGGCTGCAATGCGCTGCTCAAACACGTCCTATGAATAAATAGTGACCTCAGCCATCCAGCCGGAAACATAGAAGTAGACGTACGACGGTTGGGTTCCCAATCCGGGAGTAGATGTTTCCAAGAGCCCTGAGATCTGCATTACCCGCCGTGCTTTTAGGATATGTAGTTGGGGAGGACACACCTCAGTCCGAACAGGTCAGCGGCATGCTAAGTAGCGCAATTAAGCAGATGGTTCCATATCAGTGAAGGGTTTTCGTAATACCTGAGAATTATTAAAGACGAAACTGGTTGAGGCGTAGATGGGAGGGGCTCGCGCATTTGTCGTCGGGTCCGGAATTTGTCCGCCATGAATCTGGAGTGTTTCGAACTCGGGTTCTCTGGAGATCGTTGACATGAGCTTCCCAGCCGAAGGACATCTGGGCGCTCACTTGTGGAACGAATTGGCCATAACGGAAAACAAACTCTGAGAGATCTTTCTATTCGACCAATTTATTTCTCCAAGATTGCGTGTAATCACGTCATTTGAAGATCAGGTAAGTTCGAGTTCAGGCGTCAAATGTGCAACGGAGTGCGGCCCGGTTTGTTTGTCATCGTCGTCCATCCCAAATAACGCCAGTTCACGCCGCGTTATGATTCTGGAGCTCAGCAATGCAATATCAAGACTTTGTCCCCATTTCCTATCAACCGGATTCTTCTGCTTCAGAATTGTCGCTGGAGACTAGAAAACGTTCCAAAGAACACGATAATGGAAGCCCAATGAGGTCCAAATTACCGCTGTCACCCAAGTCGACCATCGGAACAAAACACCAGAGTCAGATATATGGAGTGCCCCTTCTCGAGACACAGCTTATTCCCTCTTTGCGAGACACCATTAATCGCATGACGCGTCCTCCGAGTCGTGTCGTGGCATCATCATGCTCGCCGGGACCTTCTGCGCGAGATGACAAGAAAGAGGACTCGCCGACCACCAATTTGCGTTCACCCAGCTTTCAGTCAAGCTCTCCGCTACCGCCCAATACTAGTTCCGTAAAGAACGTGGAAATGACCGAATCGCACTCAAGGCTTGCGGCAAAGACGCTGAAATCTGTTTTACGATCTCCAAAGACTCCCAAGACTCCCGCTGCTGCTGTATCACCGCCTTCACAGAATTCTCCCGCTTTACGGTCCATGAGAAGCATTCTTGGCAAGAAATTGAAGACGCCTCCGCCTGCACCTTCTAAACCTCGCGGGATTAGTTCAAAGGTCTGTCCGATTGTAATATTCTCGTAATGACGCTCACTTGGAGTAGGACATCTTCGTGTGCTCCAGTGACGACCTCCTCCAGGTCAACAGTCGATCCAGATCATGTACAGATCCTGGCCAATCGCTCGACTCATTCTCCGGACAGCAGCAATCAACTTTTTACCATGTCACCTCCTCAGAGGATAGGGATTCAATAGTGCAGCCGGCCCCGACGACTCCCAAATCACGTAACAAAATGCCGAAGTCGAACATACCTCGCCCCGCGAATACCAGGAGGCGAGCTCAAACTGTTCAGTCGGAGCCGGTCACAGAAGATTCTGACATCGAGCTTCGTTATGAGGTGGAGAACAGAGATCGCAGGCGTTTAACAGTTGCAAATGCCGAGGTGTATCCGTCTTCCTCTTCAAGTTCCGCTTCCGTTTTAGGCTCGAGTACGGAAAGCGTGCAGGATGTCCCTCAAACTCCTGTCACTCCTAGGCAATACTCTGCCCTCCGAAGAGAGACAAAATGGGGTTATAAAGGGTTGGGTCTTGCATTGGACCCTCAAAGGGACCCGCAAGACAAGGAACCGCCGGCGACGTCTGCAGGCGCGAACAACATTGGCGAGACTGATTCAGGTCTACGTTCGTTTTCACACAAAAGTAATTTCGTGTTGGAAAACGCGCGTCGCCGTGCCGCACTTCTCAACCTTGTTGCCAAACTTGGTTCGGAACAAAAGACTATTTCTGGACATGACCAAGTTGATAATGACGAGAGCGACTACGCAGTCGAGGAAGGTGTCGCCCTCTCAGGGTCTAACATCTCTGTTCCGGATAAAGATGACGATGAGACTTCACAATACGAAGATGATTATGAAGTGGATGATACGTACCGAACCCCCGTATCAGTGGTACAAATCCCAGACATGCAGTCGAATGCGTTTGACAGCAATTTAGTGCGACAACCAAGGAACCAATCGCATGGAATGGCACTTGGTGGAAAATCTCCATCTAGGTCTCCTGTCATACGCCGGAGCATGTGCGAGGCTAGCCCAGCACTTTTGTCTCCTGCAGTGCTGAAACGGCGTTCCATTTATATTGAAGCACCCGATGCGACACTTCAGGACAGTGCCTCACCGAAACTGGGGAATGGCGCATCCACAAGTGAAAACCAGGCAAACACGGACACTGCAAGCATAGTATCTGACACAGCCAATGCTATTGCCGCCCGCGCAAGACATGCTTTTGGCATTCCGCAATCTGAATCTGACAAGCTCTATGATAATCCGGAGCATCGGTTGAACAGGGCCAGCTTGGCAGAAAGCCAGTTTTCATCTGCGGGTAGTGACTTTTGGCGTGCTACCCGTGAAGAAAACAATGGCGGTGGAGGGAATGAGTTGAGCGACGGCGCTGCATCGTTATTCAGGAACTTGAGTGGTGGTGGGAAAGGAGAAGAACAAAGGGACAGCGCATATAGCGGAAGACGAAGAGCATCTTCAGCTTGCAGTGCACCTGCTCAGCGTTGGGACACCGTCGAACGCCACGAATCATCACCTACTTCAGCAGACGTAGCTTCTGGAAGTCCGGGTCCACGTTCTCTTGACCACGGCGGACATCGCTCAGCGCGACAGATCGATGGCTCCGATGACGACCCTGCTGAAACCAGAAGGCAAAAAGTTATACGCGAGTTTTGTGACTCTGAAGAAACGTTTGTCGCTCGACTGCACGTCTGCGTACAGTTGTTCATTCTCCCGTTGCGTATAAGGAACAGCAAATCGTGGGTAGACGGCGTTCCTTCCGATATCGCGCATCTCCTTGACTGGTTCGAAGATATTACGAACCTGCACACACATCAGATCATTCACACATTACGGAATGTACAGCGAGTTGTGGCGCATCTAGAACAAAACGGTATACTTTGTATATCCGAACCTCTTCTCACGTTGGTTCCGCGGCTTGAGATCTATCAACCTTATCTCGTCCGTCTTGGAAGCGTTGTGAACGCGGTCGGCCGAATGGCCCGAGAGGGTGACAACGATTTCGGCGAGTTCGTGGCTATTCAGCAACGGACCCCAGAGTGTGGCGGTTGGGGCCTGGAAGAATTCCTGCTTGAACCAATGAACAGGTTAACGAAATATTGCGACATCTTCTCCGTACGTCAATCTTACCCAGGCTTAGCGCATTTCTCATGATCGGTCAATGGTAGCGTCTCCTGAGCTGTACGCCGAAAGACCACCCTGATTATCTCCCAACCTTCAGTCTCTTACAATCAATCGACGTTATTGTTCGCGTTATGACTGAAGTCAAAGTACGAGAAGACGAGTACGATTTTATCAAGGACCTGACAAGTAGTATCCGGGGACTTCCACCCAGCCTCCAGCTCGCTTCTCGGGACCGACGATTGCTATGTCAAGTGCAACTATTTTTGGCTGCTGAAGGTGATCAAGATACCCTGTCAACGCCCAAGGCTAGGAGTCAAGAACAGGCGGCACCAACAAAGCCAACGCTGAAAGAGCGAGCGGGCAACCGAATGTCTAGGCTAGCCAGCGCTGTTCAAGCTTGGGATGCTCTACGCGGAAGGTCTGGTTCTATCAAGTCTACTGCGTCGTCTTGCGCTGGTCTTTCTATTCGCTCTGACGTTTCTCGCGAATTTTTAAAGGGTGAGCATATCCCATCTTACGAAACACCAAACACCTCGGAAGCACGCAAGATCGATCATCTATTAATCCTTTCTGACCTGGTCATTCTGGCGACACCGATTTCCCAAGACGCTGACAAACCCGCGTTTCAACTCGTCAATGGCATTGGGCTTTCGCAAGTTTTTCATGCAGAGTTGCAAGCTGAAGAAGATGGCTGTTCAGAGTCTGGATCTGTTGCTGTGGTGCTTGACTTGATTCCGTTGAACGAAGAGTTGAAGATGTCTAGCATGCGTCTGACTACGGTACACGCAAGGCTCTTGTTGCAAAGCGAAGCACAAGGCCAAGGCGAGAAACGCTTGTCGGTGCAGCGCCAAATCGAACAGTGGCGCTCGGCTTTCCAGCGGTCCTCTCAGTCGACACTTCGGTCGCTTTCGTACCCGACGGTTTCCGACAAGATGAACTATACCAAATGTCAAGATCCAAATCATCTCATGACGCCTCTGCTCAACGCTGGTCTGCCCGTTCCAAAGAGTCCTTCAGCTCAAGTTCTAGATGTGAAAAACGGACAGCAAGGCGATTCTACCCAGCAAGAACGGGAAGAACGCGGTTGGTGGAGTGTACGGTTCCAACAAATTCTACAAGAAATGTACAAGTCATGATGTGATATGCGTTTTCGTTACACGTGCATGTGTGTAAGGGGTAGCTACAGGTACAATGAATGCAGCTTTTTGTGATGTAATGGTCGTAAATGTTCATCGTTAGTTACTACTGCCTCGAAGCGAGCGCTCCGAGCAATATGTCGTAATCTATTTTGGCAGCTACGCATCGCCCGAGTCAGTCAGAACAAGTAAAAAGAAAACAAATAGTGCCTTACATTTCAAAACGAGAAGCGTAAACGCGGTTGCCAACTCTGGTTCCTGCATCCTCAGCCTCCTCAGATTCTGGCTCGAGAGCTTCCACAACACCGCGGGGCGCTCGACGAGCACCGTCGCGTTCCTCGGCAGATCCGAGAGCGCAGACAGCTCCCCGGCGAGCGTGCCCGCGAACATGGTCTCCTCCATATCCTGCGTATGCTCCGCAAACGCGTACCGCGCCCGCAGCACGCCCGACTCGACGATGTACAGCCCGTCCGAGGCGTCGCCCTGCCGCCACAACACGAGCCCCGGGCCAAGCGTCAGCCGCTCCAGGTACGACTTGAGCGGGTAGAGCTCGCGCAGGTCGATGGCGGAGGGGTACGTCGAGAATATCTTGCGCAGCGCGATGAACGGCTCTTCGTCGTATTCATGTTCTGGGCGGTTGGACTCTGTGGGGGTGTATGATAGGTGTGGTAAGCGAAACATCCAACTGGGGAGGGAGGGGGGGACAACGAACCGGTTGCGAGCGTTCTTGTTGCTGCGTCGCGTAACTGGAGTTGACGAGGCGAGCGGCCTAGCGATCCGTATAGGCCGTCTACCGCAACGACAGGCTGCCCAAGCAGGGGTACCTCTTATATCATTACACCCGTCGGTTAGATCACCTCAACTAGCCGCGAGGAGACAAAAAAACGTACTGCACGGCGCGGTCGTCTCCATCTTTTGTGATCTATACCATGCATGGAGGTACTCATTCTCTGTCCCTGTCCATTCGTTCGTTCAGCTCAACCCATGAATATCAGGACGCGACGCGCACTCACACTCCATCGCATCGTTCAGCTTTGAAAAGAGCTCAACGCCCGGCGAGCCCAAGACGCCGACAGACCCCAACGCTTGGCCGATAGATGAACCCGCCTGGAAGCCGCAAAAGACCAGGGTGATGGATTTGGTGTAGACCAGTCGTTGGAGTCTCATGAATGCCTCGGCGGAGGACATGTCGACTCCCGCTACGAGCGACAGATCAAGCACGAGGAATCGGATCGGATTGTGCTTCCATGAAGGAGCGTCGATGAGTGACCGGATGGCTTCTTCGACGTGGGCAATGGTTCCAAAGAAGAGGAAGCCTAGTATCGCGGCGTTAGGGAGTTAGAGATGGGGGGAGGAGGAACCAACCTTGCATCTTGATAACGGTGGTCTGCTTGGACACTTGGCGGATGTACTCCCTCTGTAGGCTCGGACGCCGCACAGAAGACATGGCCGTTTCGCCCGTTTGGATCGTACGAATGCTTCTTCTCTGTGAACTCTGCACGACGAAAAACACGCCTATGGACGCGTCAGAAAAACCACCGGATGGCGATCGCCACCGCGAGACACTCACAACTGGCAATGATACCAAACAACACGCCAATGACAAAGTCCCACACAGCCATACACACCATGATGCTGACAATCGTCAAATACTCCGTTCTGGAACGATGGCTTTATTAAGAGTCGAATTTCAATGATGGAACCCACCTGTTGACACGATGTCTCGTATCCCATAACGCTTCCTTGACGAGGTCAATGCCCAGCACAGAGATCAAAGCCCCAACGACCATTATGGCTGCCAAAAACATCACACACTCGGCATCAACTTGCACCAAGCACACTCACGTATATACGCGATCGGCCAAGTGCCTATAACCAGCAACACGATCGTTGCCAGTGCGAGCATGAATCCCGCAATGCGGGTCTTCCCGCCTACGCGGTAGAATCTGCACGAACCCAAGTCAATTGACGCATCGCTTGGCAGAGAACAGGGAGACTGACAATAAGGTATTAACATAGACAAGATAGTTTGGCCTGCATCGATTAGTGCTGCTGTTTTCCGCGATCTAGATAGATGAGCACGTACGGAGCTCCAACAAGACCGGCTAATAAGTTAGAGTAACCATGAGCAACGAGTTCCTTATTAGTATCGATATCTTCATTTAGTGATACAGCTGATTGTGGCTGTGAGTAGACAAGAATAACGAATGCATCAAATGCGTACAGAGTGCGGGAACGTTGAGCGGAGGATGCAAGATGTTGAAAGATAACCTGTAAATGGTCAGCAGCTCTCATGTGCCAAAAGAGACATCACTTGCAAAGCAAATTGCGTAGGCAAAGTGGCCCAGATGGCATCCCAATGGACCGCATTGAAATCTAGAAAAAGGTCAGTCTCGTGCCAGAATTCAAGAGAACACGGGTGTGCGAACCAAGATAAGAATACACTTTATACCATGGTTCTCGCGAGGCACCGTCGCCCAAATTAAACAACCATCCGTGTTTTCGAAGATCATCCAGCGATAGTCCGGCACCAGCCACAACAATATAAAACAATACAGGAATAACAATAAAATCTGTGGGAAACAAGTGAGCAGGGAATGACGCAAGAGTGGAACACATACAGAGAGGAAAAACCAATTGGTGGTTCCACCAATGCGTGATGAGTCTCAAGAAGACAGCGAGGGTGAGAGGAAGTAGCCACAAGGCGATTGTGTGTGCATCACTGAACATGAGTTGGAGGGAATCCAAGGGCGCTTCTTGGAAGGCGCCGTCCGGGATTCCGAGGCACACGGTGAGGCTTTCGAACAGCTGAGACGTGGAGTGGGAGCCAAGGAATAATAAGAACGCACCCTGTCATAATGAGAAAGACACCCACTCCACCGATGCAGCTAGGGCGGTGATAAGAATAGGCCTCGTGACATCATATGGAAGAACGGACATACCCGACGAGAATGTGCCTCGGGAAAAAGCCGACGATGGCACCGAGTTTGAGCAGTCCGAGAAAAAGAAACGACAACCCTATCGGAGAGACTGAGCCGAAAAGGGATGGGAATGGAGTGGATAGACGTACCGGTTAGCAGAGAGCTCAGGGTATACGCAACTAGGGTTGTCGCAATAATGTCGCGAGGATGATCTTCGCCAATTTTAGTTGTGATGCTGTTTGCCATCATGTGAAAGAACGGCTAGGGGACGGGGGTCGGGTCGGGTTATGGCACAGAGTGTCGGAACATACCACTACTTCGATCATCATGCTGCCATTGGCCGACGCGAACGCGCTGCCGCCCAAAGTATATACGAGCTGAGAGACGATGCAAGAGACAAAGAATAGGGAGACGCCCATGGTGCCCAGTCCAGAGAAAACGGCGGTCGAGGGAAAGATGATCAAGCCATCTGCATGATTACTCAGTAAAGATGCGACAAGTTTGATAGTGAAACGCACAAGAAACGCCGTCTAGGATATTCAGCAGACAGCCCAGCAGCACCGCGGGGACGGCGTGGAGGGCGGTCGTGCCAATTTCGCGCATTGAGAGGGACATGGTAAATTTGTCCCTGATGGTTTTAATACCCCTGTAACAAGATGGCTCGCCAGAGGACGCCATGTATTGCGCAGATGACGCCTTTCGCAGGAGCGGCGATCTTTCTGATGGGTTCGCAGTCTCAGTGTTCCTTCTTGAGAACTCGGGCTGCCCTGAGAGAGCAGCTACGTAGCCCTCGGACTCGCCATCTGTCAAACTGTCCTCACAGCCAGATCGGTCTGAGAAGCCGGGTGGGGGACTAGCAGGGGCGAGCGTGGGGGTGGTAAGCGCGGTGGAACGTGCGCTGCTCTCGGATGAATTGTCGTAATGCGCACGTTGGTGGTGCGCGGCGTCTTCTGAACCCTGTGTGGGTGTCTGAGATCCGCGTGAGGAAGGTGCATCTGGGCGCAAAAGCGAGAGGGCCGAAAGCTTTGTCTGGGTGTTTTCCTGGTAATCTGAAAACTGCATGCCGGCAGCGAGCAAGCGAGGCGAGACTTGTTTCAGCGGGTGAGACAAGCGCGGGGTGCAGCTTGAGGGTTGACTGGGCGGAGAGACAGAGAAAGTAGGGCGGATGTGGAGCAAGCCTGGGGAGGGAGTCGAAGCAGAAAGAATTGGTCTATTAGAAAGGATGATGGAACCTTCACGGATCTCATCCTGGCCTGTGACAATGACATGAGTGTCGGCGTGTGCCGGCTGTAGAAGGCTAAATGCGATTTCGAGTCAGCGAGAGCGATGCAACGTGCGGAAACTGACCCTGCCCTGCGAAGAACTGGCGTGCCGCTCATTTCGACAACGTCGTCCGGACAGTGCTATTTTCTATTTATATCTCAACGCGCTATCTACTCCCCACGTGACTGGTCACCCTCCCGCCATGTCCAACACCATCGCCCTTTACCCGCTCTCCAACTTCACCTTCAGGTAAGCTCTATCCGTACGCATACACCCTGCTCACTCTCGCAGCACAAAGGAGGCTCAGCCAGAGGAAGACCCCTCCGTCTCGGCCCGCCTCCAGCGTCTCCAGAACAATTATGAGGACTTTGGCATGCGCCGAACAGTCGAGGGCATCCTCGTCGTCCACGACCACGGACACCCTCATATTCTCATGCTCCAGATCGCAAATGCCTTTTTCAAACTGTACGCTTTATATCCATTCGGAATCCGCTTCCCACACAATGACGAGATCTCAGTCCAGGTGACTACCTCAAACCAGGCGAGGACGAAATAGAGGGGCTCAAGCGTCGCCTTGATGAGCGCCTCGCCCCTCCCGTCGATTCTCGCCAGTTCGACGCCACGCATGGCGTCGACAACGAGTGGGAAATCGGAGACTGTCTCGCCCAATGGTGGAGACCCAACTTTGAAACTTTCATGGTACGCTCCCAAATTTTTAAAGTTCACACGCATACATCGAGCTTCTCTGTCTCACAGTATCCTTTCGTTCCCGCACACATTACGAAACCAAAGGAATGCAAAAAACTATTCCTGGTTCAAATGCCCGAGCGTAGTGCGTACCAGGGTCCCCTTCCCCTTGGGGGTATACCTATAATTAACACTTCTACAGAAGTCTTGGCCGTTCCAAAGAACATGAAGCTGCTCGCCATCCCCCTTTTCGAGTTGTATGACAATGCCGCCCGCTACGGCCCTCAGTTATCCGCTATCCCCCATTTGCTTTCTCGGTAGGCCGTGTCCCTGAACACACCGGTAATGACAAGCTGACTGATGGCAGGTACAACTTTATATACCAGTAGATCCGTCCATTGTAGAAATTATCAAAAGTACCTAACGTCCTGTACCAAAACCGTCATCCAGTCGTAATCGATAATCTAAGAGTTGAATGTCCAACGTTCAACAGGCACACCCCGGGCTACCCTGACTCTCCTGCTGCCCAACAACCTGCACACCGCCCGGCATCCCACCCCTCCCCCCATCCGTCCGCTGCACCTTGGCTCCCTCCCAAACCTCCGCCGTGTCCAAAATCGTCTCCACCACCTCTTTGAATGTCTCCTCCACCCCCACCGCCGTCTTGGCAGACGCCTCCACGAAAAGCGAACCCATCTTTCTTGCATACGCCTCCCCCTCGGACGTGGACACCTGCCGAGAATACTCCTTGTCGACCTTGTTCCCAACGAGTATTTTCACGATCGGCGTAGATATGTACGTCTCCAGCTCCGTGAACCACCGCGGGAGCGCCTCGAATGTTTCTCGAGCGGTCACATCATAGACTGTCGCGTGGCATGAGTATGAGCGTTAAATAAGCACAGCATGAGCTCAGCGCGTACCGAGAATGACCCCCTGCGCGCCGCGATAATACGACGAAGTGATGGTTCTAAACCGTTCCTGACCCGCCGTATCCTGTCGGCCCCAAGTATAAACGCCGTGCGCGGTACTTTCAGAACCCCGCCCTACGCACCCATATGCTCAACTTGACCCTCTTCCCGCGTACTTCCATCTTGTGTACCTAGAGTCGGGCTTAGTTAAGACCGCGAGGCTCCGAGGCACTCACTCTGAAATCCACACCGATAGTCGCGCTCGCCTCGTCTTCGGGGAGCCATTGTGAATCGGAGAAACGCAGCAAGAGGCTGCTCTTGCCTACGGATGCGTTTCCAATAAGCAGGAGCTTGACGTTGAGAGGCTGTTGTGGGGCTGGTATGGGTGGCATACGTAGTAGGAAAGCGGCGTGCTGAGCTTACCAAAATGGGAGCCAGATCGCAAGCTGAGGTAATCACCACAGACCAAAGAACGACAGCGCAAACCGTCGAGACAAGGATTGATGAAGCGATACAGCGAATGCAAATCTACATACCGGACAGCTCTCTGTTCATCCAGACTGTTTCGAAGCTCATGCCAGCCTTGTCCGACTCATTTGGCACCTCGTCGGAGCACTATCCGGACGGCGCAAGCTTTTCATCCTCCTTTATGCCGGCTACGCCATCGCCGGTAGTAGGCCCGACAGGTTCATTATCACTCCAACAATCGGTCAGAAGCTGGGTGATGGGCTAGGAATGGATATCTCTCATATTAATGAAGTATGCGGGTTCGGCGTCTTTGGGCTTGGATGCTCTCCTCGTGATAGATTCCAGTTGTGCTGATATTGCAGGACTAGGCGGGAAGGCCAAGGGTACAAGGGTGGAGCTCATGGCTGCTACTGCACGCGATGGACGGACATTCACGCAGCACTGGTGAGAACGGAAAACCTACCACCTGTGACGACATCCTCAAAGATATCACTCCCGACTCTGAGCAAGAGCAATCTCGTTCCGCGTTTGTTCTACGTGAAGGATGGGATTTACCAATCACATTTCGTGCTCATCCTAGACCAGCCGCCGTGACTTCCCGAACGATCATAACGGTCTTTCACATCGAGTAAGATCCCGATTCCACCTCCTTGAAGAAATTGATCAAGTGTCTAGACGAGGCACCGGTGAAAATCACGGTTTTAGCGGCACTGCCGACAACTGGCACATTGCTTCTGCTCCGCGTTCCTGTGTTTTTGCAAGATTTACTCGTACTTGCTCATCAAGGTGAGTCCAGTTATTACCCCACTCCTAACATTCTACGACTTATTTACAGGTCTATGATGTGGTAAGCGTGGCGAGACGAGTGTCAATTTGGATTAACAATGTCAGAGCAAATAAGTTACAGCTTTTTCTACCACGAAATATATAATTCTGGAGATATCTCTGCTATCTGAAATACCTTTCTGCTTGTGGTGAAAGTTATACTACTACAAAATTACTAACAAATTCGCCCGAACTCAACAATCACTCAAATAGCGCAGTCACGTTCATCGCCAATACACCGGCAAGGAGGCTAACGACCGCCAACACCTTTTGTCCAACCGTGCTTCCTTTGGGCTCATCCTCGGGCGGCACACCATCCGCAGACAAAGGCGTTTCTGACCCTCCGGCCAAATGTCCATTGCCGCCCTCGACATCCCCGGCGTGGTGACCCCGCCCGCGCCCACCGCGTCCGTGCCCGTGTTCGCGTTCGTGTCCGCCACGCCCGTGCCCGCCGGAATGGTGCGAATGCCCACCCGCGACGTCCCCAAACACAAAGTCAGCCGCGAGCATCTCCACAGTCGCAGCGTAGATAAGCATGCCGGCCGACACCGCCGACATGACGCCCTTCGTGAGCAACATGAGGGCTACAATGCACATTTGGCGCCATCAGCAAGCGGAGAGTGTGCAGGGAGCGGGTCGGAACGTACCCCGTGGCTTGGATGCACCGTCGCCGTGCGGAAACGCGTATAACCCCGCTATCATCCCGAATGGAGTTGTGATGGCGAAGAGGACGGAAAGGACTGTTTTGAGCCAGTTGGGTCTGAGTAAATGCGGGCGTGAAACGTCGGGTTCTTGGTGGTGTCGGATGGATGCGTAGGATTGGCTAGGCCGTTGTAGCGGTGTTGATTCAGATGGAGGTGGGGAGGGGAAGAGTGCGGATGCTGGCGGTAGACCGTCTATCCGTATGCCTAATGAGAGTCCTTCAAAGACTTGGTGGAAGCAAATGGCGACGAGAAGAGATGCTGAGAACGAGTTAGCGCTAGCGCTTTTGCACCAAAATCGGTGCGCAAGTACCGAAATCAGATCCTTGCGTTATCGACAATGTCAACCCAATTACGAGAGAGTGTATCATAATGCCCAATTGTAAAACCTGCCGTGTCATCAGTAACACACGACTATGCCGCGGAGACAACTCACTAAAATGCCAACAATCTGCCTTCTATTCCTAGTTATTGATTTTTGTTCCTTTTCTTCTTTCAGGCGCACCACCGACCCGTCGTCGATAAACATCGCCTCGCGCTGGCTACACACACACGTTTCGGGCAAGAGACAGCACTTGACTCGATGGCGGGAATTCGTTATGAGCCCGATGGGTATCGCGCTTGCTTCTCCCCTGTGCCGGCTCTGTCTGCGCGAACTTGCTTTCGAGTTGTTGTTGGTGCCGATGTCCAAGTCTCGCACTAGCAATAGTTCCTCGCTTGGATGAGGCAGATCTTCTTCTAGCGGTACACACGGCCCTGCTTGACGTCCCCATTTTGAGATGGAGACGGAACGAGACCGACGTGGTGTTTCGATTGGAGTGGGAGGCGTCGATCGGTCCGCTTGGAGATAGTCGACGTATGTTGATGAAGCGTCTGTGGGGAGGTGAGGATGGCGGTGATGTACGGGTCAGAAACGCACATTCGACGAGGAAGATGGCTAGGAGTGACGAGAGACTACGTATATGTCAGCGCTGGTGAAGCTAGCGAGTAAGGAAGCGGACATTATGAGCCCGGTCCATTTCCCAATCTTGCCGTAATGTTCCTTAACGGGCGGCTTGTCGAGGGATTTGAATGCGTCCTCGAGCAGGTGGCAGAATGCGGTTGACAGTATCACCCCTGGATGTTCGGAATTAGTGGGTGCTAACCTGATAGTTTGGGCTGTCGATACCTGTTCCAAAGTGCTTTCCGATGAAGAATATAACACGGGGGATCCGAATGAAAGGAACCTTCCTTGATAGTGCGGGAAATGTGACAGCTGTATGTCATGAGAAGGGCGAACGGAAAGTTGAAACATCGATTCGTCGAACCTGATAGAGACAATGATAGAATCGTTATGATAGCTCCCGTCTTTCCTGGCTCGAAATAGACGAGTTGCATGCTGTGTAGGCCACAAGGGACCTAGTCTGAGTGAAATGGAGACAGTTGAAGTGTACGGGGGAGCGGTGCGTTGTCCTCGTGGAGGAGGATGTATATAGTAAGGGGGGCCGTACCTAGCCAATTCGAGTACCGCGCCAGTCAGACAGTAGGGTGCATTCGGGCCGGAGTGAAACAAGAATAACCATGGCCCGCTTACACTGCTTCGTCCATGACGAGTGATTGACTTTCTCTTTCAGACTCCATCTTCTCGATAGGTTCGTCGAGCGCTGAACACGGTTTAGAGTTGCTGATGTTAACTAGTTATGACACAAGCTGCCACTACATTACAAAATGCGTTCGTTGATATAAATTACTGCTCCCGAACATGGAGCAGATATGTACGGCCATCGTTACATCAATCAATTACTCGTCGTTGCTCCTCGGATTCTAGTCACTGTCTGGCGCGATGCTGGCATCACCAAATGTTATGACGACGACGACGCGTACCGGTGGGATGGCGCGTCAGCACGAGTTGCTGAACGAGGAAAGCTGCTGCCTGCAAGCGTTCTGGTCAGCCAATCAGGAAATTCTGTGACGACAAACAAAGTGACACGCCCGTGACCGGAACTCTTTCGAGGTGTGGCTCGCTTCATCTTAAATGACCCGAGTCACTGAAATGCGGTGCAGCGCGCAACAGGCGATTTAGATTCGTCCAGCTCCTTACGAGCTTCCGTCCGTTTTCTGGATACATGGCGTGGATATACCGTCTGTGCCCGCCAGATTGATTTGCCATACTAAGACGTCACTCTTGTTTACATGCCAAACGGAGCCGCATTTGACCTGTGTTCATTCAATTTTTGCCGGGCCGAAACCACTTTTCGGCGCAAATCCGAACGCAGTGTGACAGCATAGTGCCGACGACGATAACGACAAGAAATCCTCCCCGCGCTTCTCCTAATTTATTGTCTCAAGCCGCTACCTCTGTGAAATCCATGATATGCCCCGCAATCATCTCCCGGGTGCTTCGACCCTCAGGAATCGCAACCGGATCACCAATAAAACCCGCCTCAAGATACACCATGGAAATCTTGACGTCGACGCCCTTCTTATCCCAGACGAAGACGAGGAGAAGAATCGCCTCACCAATCTCGTCGCTGGTGTCGACGCAGAGGACGCAAACGTGAGTCGCCCTACCCCTAGCGCCCCCGCCACGTCACCAATTTTTCGTGGCTGTGCGACCCGCGGGCTGCTTATATAACCGTGCCCCCGCTAACCGCTTTGTCTAAATATAGGAACACCATCTGCAAGCCGTCCTATCGGCCTCGCAGCGCCCTCATGTTTCCAGTACTCGTCGAAACGGGCCAGAGAAACCAGATACGGTCTTTATTCCAACTCCGGACTCGACAGGAGTCGTTTCGAATTACGAGGAGCTATACCCGCCAAATCGCTGGAAGGACCCCGCGACGTATCTATGTGCGTCTACATGCGTCGAGGAATCTCTTCGGGATTGCCTTGCTGGCGGTTTTACGTACTACATCGACGAGCGTGACAAGGAATGGCTCGACAAGAATAACGAAGAAGCAAGAGGCGAAGGAACTAGCGCGCAGGGGGCCGTCTCTGCCACTGGGACCCGATCGTCGGCTCGGAGCGCAAAGGCAAAAGGCAAAGAGCCAGATGTCATTCAACCCGTGGCCATCACAGAGGATGAGTTTGAGCTGGTGATAGGGTTATTTGAAAAGGCGACGCATGAGAGGACAGAGTTTCTCCACCATGTTTGTCCCGAGCGCATATTTGATCGTGCGATTGACTAAGCTGTATGACAGGGTCTCGAGAATGGAATGGCGTTCCCCTCGTTTTCGGATTATCAAGAAAGCTTTTCATCACCCTTGCCACCTTCCATATTTTCTAATTTTACTGTGCCATCGTGGGTTCCTCAGCCGCAGCACCTTTTTCGCACCGCAAAAGTGGTGTACCCGTACTGGAAAGAAAGGCGTCTTGAACGTGGAGGCCATAGAATACTTCCGATCTTGAACGTATGTGAACTATCTCCGACGAATGATAGCTATTTAATACCTTGATCTAATAGAACGATGAGACGGACTCCCAGAACGAGTCATATATTTGCTTCCGCAGGCGCGAAATTAAAGCCGTTCGGAAGACACGTGCATCCCAGGCGACCTCTTCGGACAAGTTGGCCCGGCTTAATGTGGAATTCCAATACCCGTTAGAGCTTGCCAAGGCAATTTTGACGCGCGAAACCGTGAAGAAGGAGCTAACTCAGCAATCGCAAGTCGTCTGGGAGAAGCGAGCAGTGTTGGCTGACCTGAAAAGGAAATGCCCATCGTTCGGGGAAAAAAATGACGAAGAGCTTCTCATTGACAAGGAACGTCCGGCGAAGAGGCTAGAGACAACGTTGGTGCTTTGCTCGCGTTCGCCGCTGTTCCTGACGAATTATTTTTTAAGACGTGTACCTCTCAAACTCAGGACAAACGATGCAGGTTTGCCTCCTGCACGTGTCGAGGTGGCAATGCGGCCCAGAGATCGCGCCGCGCTCATCCGAGAGCAGATTGAGAGCCATTTAGCCCGGCAAAAGGAGCTTGATCACCATTGGGATGATCAAATAGATGCAAGTTACTGTCATTCTTTCGCGAGTATAACCCACTTACGAGTGTGTTTAGAATGCGTACCAAGCTACATCCGTTCCCTATGCGTCGCGCTTGTTCAAGTATATACCACCTTCGTCGGCGCCCTCCCTACCTTCCGATTCAGACGAGGATCCTCCGCAACCGCAGCCTAGACCTGTTCGTATCCGCGTTGGGCGAGGTGGTTGTATACGGTTTGACCGCCGGAATACGGCACGCCGGGCCCTGCGACGAGCGCGCACGCGAGGGTCTGCTCCCAAGGATTCAGATGAAGAACAAGCTAAAGACGAGGAAGCGGTCCAGCGGTTAGCAGAGCGGTGGAAATTCGACTCGGATGACGGACCGGCCTTTGGACCCCAGGGTGCAGATGAGCAAGATAGGATTTTGATAGACGACTATGAATCCCAGTAGGTATCCGTGTCTCGGATCACTACTAGCTCTGATCTTTCAAAGTTATATGAAGTATTCATTGAAGCTACTTGGCGAAGGCGAACAGCATAACCTAGTTACCGATCCTTCCATTCCTGTGCCAACACCCGAAGGCCGCTATCAAACCGTGGTACCATACAGATTAGGTATGATGGCAATGCTGCGTCGCGATCCGGGCGGTGCTGTCCGTTCGTATCCTCCACCGGCTGTAGCTTCACAAAGTCATCCAGCGATATCCCACTCAATACCGATACCCGGCGCAAATGGAACCCCGGTAGCCGTCCAACATCAAGTAAAGAAGATGCCGCCGCCTAGTAGTGTGCCACAGATGCGCATATCTTCGAACGGCGGCATGCGTCCAGTCCCGGCTGTCTCCACTTTGCAGGCAACACCGAACGCTCAGGTAACTGTAGGCTCTCCGCCCCACGCGGTAGCCGTTATGCAGCATCCTACGCCCTCCGTGACGAACGGTGCAGGTCGGGCCGCAATGAACATGCCGCACGTTGATGCTTTAAAGCCTGACAGTCATGTAAACGGTACTCTGGTAAATGGTGTTACTGCGGTTCCTCCGCAGTCTGATACGACGGGACAAGCGCAAGATGCCTCCACAAACGGATCGCCGACTCGACCAAAGTCACAGAATCAAGTCCCGGTCAGCTTAACGCCGAGTAGCTATCAGCTTGTCGCCAACTACGGTGCAGCGCTAGCAAATCCGGCCGCCTTTGCCCAATACATGAATGGCCAGCACACTGGTTTAAGTAGGGATCAGGTGCAGAACCTTAAATTAGCCTTCGCCAATTTGCCTCCTCAAGATTTAGCTGCGATGCAATCCGTAGTGAACCGACCGCTGCAAGGATCATACATGCACCTGCAGAGCGCAAGGAATCTCAACGTGCAGCTGAGCGCAGTTGCGAACAATCTCAAGTTGCCAGCGGCACAACCAATGCAGTGGACGACAAGCTCACCATTGCAGCGGCCTGGTTCGACGGTCAACGGGGTGGATACGCAAACCCTCAGTTCCCCGGTTTCGCCTACTTCGAATGGAACACCCGTTCGCACTCCCTCTGCAAATGGCACGCGGCAAAACGGAATACGAGCAGGCGTTATGCCAAACGGTCAAATGTCACTGTCACCACATCTTTCACATAGTCCATCGCCATTGCCGTCCGCCCTTTCGCAGTCACCGCCCCGCCTTCCTATGACGCCCACTATGGCCATGGCTTCCCCCTCGTTGCAACACCAGCAGCCAGTAGGCAATACGCAGAACGGATTCTAATTTCTTTGTCAGCATCTGCATCTTAATTTTGGGCCGTATTTGTCACCAGATTATTTTATCGAAGATGTCTGCCCTTCGCTTTCTCTCTACCTACCTCCCCTTCTCAATTATTGCCGTTCTTGTCTACAATTGTGTATTTTATATCGGCGAAAAACTGTTGATACTGCTATGCCTGAGGGTACGGCGATATGGCTTATGAATTATGACGATATAATATATACCTTCGAAAATCTATATACCATTACGATACGTTAATCTAAATGTCATGGACATCAGGGAGACGTAGGGTTGCCTTCTACCGAAGAGAGATGGAAGTAGATACGCAAATGGAACATGGCTACAAAGCAGAATGAACCTAGTAAATTGATTGAGAAGACGGTTCAAAGTAAATATTCAAGCTTCAAGGTGAGGCGGAAGGTAGACAAAAATAAGTGAAGGAAACCTGGCCAATGATTTACGCTGAGCAGTTCCAATGTGATGTGACCGTGAAGATCATGATGCTCCGAAGCCCCGAGCAGCTTGATGTAAGCTAGCCTTATTCGCTCATAAGCTGACTAAATCCCAAACTACAAAAAGCACCATGACTCTGACTAATTCCAGCACCTCCTTTGGGACTGAGAGGGTGTTCGGGGAATAGCATCTCTGTCCCACGACGTCAGGCGCACTAGCTATAAAATCCGCTGGCCAGTGCTGTTCTGCTTCTCCGATGTCCTCATCAAGCCCAGATAGCGCTCATGATCCACACCCGGACGAACTGGTTGACTGGCCACAAAAGGCCACATGGCATTCAAGGACGAGGCTCATAATCGACAAAACTCGACAATTTGTGGCAGCCAACCTAGGGCTGCTCCTTGTCGTGGCTGCGCAGGGGTTCTTTTCTATTATGAACGTTTTCGTCAAGCAGCTTTCTGATATTGATACACCGGTATCGACGTTCGAGGTGAGTGCTGGAGAATTATCTTTTTCGAATTTTTGTTGATTCTTGGATTCCTTGGTCATTAGATCGTGATTGCGCGGATGGTGCGTGAACAGTGTATATCTTGACAATCATCGTGTGTACGTTTGTGGCCGTTAGGGGATCACGTATATCGGTTCAGTGGCGTACTTGTGGGTGTTTGAGGCTCCCCATGGTGTACCGGATGATGATTGACCCGTCCGCTAGACTTGCCGCGGGAATCAAGGACCCGATATTGGGACCGAAAGAGCTTCGGCCGCTTTTGATCTTTAGAGGTATTTCAGGGTGAGTCTCCGTACCTCATCTCTTTCTATTGCCATGCTAATGACTCGCACTCAGGTTTTTCGCGCTCTTTGGAATTTACTATGCACTCCAATATCTGTCCCTGTCGGATGCGACTGTCCTCACGTTCCTCGCGCCATTGTGCACTGCTATTGCCGGGGCCGTATTTCTTAAGGAAAACTTTCATCGCACGCAGGCGGTGGCAGGCGGTAAGCGCCTTATCCGTTTATCAATGCAGTTGTTGACCTATGAACAGTTGTCAGTCTGGTTGGGGTCGTTCTCATTGCCAGGCCCCCATTCCTGTTCGGAGAAGACGACCCTGGGACGGTCATCTCAACTGGGGTTACAATGGCAAGAATTAGCACGCCAACGGAAAGAATGATTGCCGTTGGGTCCGTTTCCCGTCCCGATCATCCGGCTGATTCTTATCATTTTTTGTTAAGGGCTTCACTTTTTGGCGTACTTGGAGCGACGAGTTCCTGTAAGTCCAATTACAGTATACTTGTCTATGCCGCTTTCCTGAGATGTTTTAGATGTATCCATTAGCGCTATCGGAAAGCGGGCGCATGTGATGCATACCATGTCCTATTTCTCATTCTTTAGCGTCCTTGCGGCTTCGATCGCGTAAGTTTTGTCATCTGATCCTAATACTCAATGTTGCAATTGATATAATGTAGCATGGCGGTTACGAAGACTCCGTTCATTACACCATCTCGTCTGATTTGGTTGGTTCTCTTGATTATGATTGGTGTTTTAGGTTTCTTTTACCAGATCCTTCTTACAATGGGGCTTCAAAGAGAGTCTGCAGGTCGGGCAACTATCGGGGTATATACTCAGGTACCACATACAGACCGGCATCTCGATGAATCATTACTTACACTTGTTCTAGATTGTGTTTGCAACAATATTTCAACTCATATTCTTCCACACGACTCCATCGTTACTTTCTATCATTGGAACTATCTTGATCCTGTCATCAGCTTTCTACGTCGCTGTGAGTTCTGAACCTTGGTCTCAGTGCCTTTCTTATGCTACTTTCAGATGACCAAGGAGAAATCGAAACAGGCCCCTGTCGAGTTGAGGCCAGATGATCCTGATCACATGGAAGCAGCATTGCATGCGGCACATGTGAGGAACTCGATGCCGTAGAGAATTGCGTTACGCTACCGCCGCTGGCATAGTAATATCACGCACGCACGATCATATATAATGATTTAACGTTTAACATTTATCTATCTATAGTCATGTAGTCGATAAACATATATGCATCACATACTTCGATCACTGTTGCACCTGATACGTGGTATGTACCTTTGGGCACCTCGCTTTCGAAATTCGACCGTCACGTTGACAATGGCAGAGTATGTATCCTTGATATCGCAGGTGAGTATCTCTGGACGCAGCAAAATTTTGCTGGTTATCATTACTAATGTAGACGGAAGATTGTCATCTGAGTCGGCCGTTTGTCTCCGCTAAGCTTCGTGCAAAAACGGACCATCGGTCGCTCAGAGTCATAAGCTGACTCGGCTAATTGTATAAATTCCGCTGGCACTGCTGTCTTACTTATGCTTGTCCGATGTCTTCTTCAGGCCCAGATAACGTTCGTGAGCATCTACACGAAGGGGCGGTTGACTGGCCTCCAAAGCTCGGATGGCATTCAAGAGCGAGACCCATAATCGACGCTACTCGACAATTTGTAGCGGACAACGGGGGGCTGCTGCTTGTCCTGTCTTCGCAGTTATTTTTTTCTATTATGAACGTTTTTGTCAAGGAGCTTCATGATATTAATGACCCGATATCGACGTTCGAGGTGAGCACTGGAGAGTATTTCGATTTTGTCTTACTCATATTGATTCTCGGATCCTTTACTAATTAGGTGATGATTGTGCGCATGGTGCGTCAAGTGTGTGTATATCTTGATATGCATTGTGTGTATGTTTGTGGACTTTAGGGGATCACGTATATTTGTTCATTGGCGTACTTGTGGGTCTTTGAGATTCCTCATGGTGTACTTACCTAAGGACTGACCATTCTGCTAGAATTGCCGCGAGAATCGACGACCCGATATTGGGACCTAAGGAGCTTCGGCCGCTTTTGATCCTGAGAGGTGTTTCTGGGTGAGTATCATTAACTCTATTGTTTTGCCATTCACTCACCAATTAGGTTTTTCGGACTTTTTGGGATTTACTACTCGCTCCAATATCTATCTCTATCGGACGCGACTGTCCTCACGTTCCTCTCTCCATTGTGCACCGCTATTGCGGGGGCCGTGTTTCTCAAGGAACAATTTCGTCGCACGCAGGTGCTGGCAGGCAGTAAGCATCTGACTGGTTTACTAATGCCGTTATTCAGCTATGAAAAGTTGTCAGTCTGGTTGGGGTCGTTCTCATTGCCAGGCCTCCGTTCCTGTTCGGCGACCTTGAGACAGTCATCTCAACTGGGATCACAGCAGCCAGGATCGCCAGCACGCCAGAGGAAAGAATGTTTGCCGTTGGGTTCGTTTCCAGTCCCGATCATCCGACTGATGCTCATTTTTGTCAAGTGTTGCACTTTTTGGTGTACTGGGAGCAACAGGTGCCTGTAAGTCTAACTACATTGTGCTTGTCTATGTTCCGTTCTTAAAGCGTTGCAGATGTATCCATTCGTGCTATCGGCAAACGGGCGCATGCGATGCATACCATGTCCTATTTCTCCCTCCTTACCGTCATTGTGGCTTCGATCGCGTAAGTTTAGATATCTGATCTTCCGAACGCTCAAAGTTGCAATTGATGTAATGTAGCATGGTGGTTACGAGGACCCCGTTCATTATACCATCCCGTTTGAATTGGTTTGCTCTCCTGATTATGATCGGTATTCTGGGTTTCATTGCCCAGATCCTTCTTACGATGGGGCTTCAAAGAGAGTCTGCAGGTCGGGCAACGATGGGGGTATACACTCAAGTAACACATATACGCCCGCTTCAACATGCCGATGACTTACACTTGTTCTAGATCGTTTTTGCAACAATTTTTCAGCGCATATTCTTCCACACGACCCCGCCGTTGCTTTCAATCATTGGAACTATCTTGATCCTGTCATCGGCTTTATACGTCGCTGTGAGTTATAAACATTGTACTCAAAGTATCACTTTTCTTATGCTACTTCCAGTTGACCAAGCAGAAATCGAAGCAGGGCTCTGTCGAGTTGAGGCCGGATGATCCTGATCACATGGAGTCAGCGTTGCATACGGCACATGTAAAGACTCTCTCATAGAGAATCGTGTTGTGTCGCTGGCACYATAGTAACATCACGCATGAACCATCCAATGTAATGGTTTATCTATCTACGTTCATGTACTAGCTGTTATCGGGTACGTTGCACGGTCGTAATTGTAAACAAATTAAAACGTTACTTGTGAGAAAAGTTCTATTTCCAACATATCGGTAAATTTCATCACCGTTATCACAGAGTTGTGCCGTCAGACTAACACCAGCGTACCAAATATCACATAGCACCGCTCGAAGATCAAAATGCGATACTAAAACAAGTAGGACCCTGTAACAGCATTAGGTTCAAGTTAGTTCAAATTTAGTTAGACGCGAGTGATAGGTATAGTCTAATATATAGTTATGTACACACTAGCAGCCGAATAGCATCTCTGTTCACGATAAAACTGTCGCGCCCTACTACTCGGATCCCATAGGCACACTGTGAGGGTTAGAAGTTCTGCCAGCCACTGCTGTCTTGCTTGTCGGATGTCCTCTTCGAGCGCAGTTGGCGTTCATGACCCTCTACTTGATCATGATGAGGTGGTTGGCTTGCCTCAAAGGCCCAGATGGTTTTCAAGAACGAGGCCCATAATCGACAATGCTCGACAATTTTTAGCAAGCAATCTAGGGCTGCTCCTCGTTGTGATTTCGGACGCGTTTTTTTCTTTAATAAACGTTTGTGTCAAGCAGCTTTCTGTTGATGACCAAATATCGACGTTCGAGGTGAGTGCTCGAGAAAATTTTCGACTTTTGCACTTTGTATTTAATCTGGGATATTTTGGTAATTAGGTTCTGATTGTGCGAATGGTGCGTACTACGTAGGATGTGTGTGTATCTTGACAATCATCGTATATTTGTTTGTGGACTTTAGGGGATCACATATATTTGTTCATTGGTATACTTGTGGGTCTTTGAGGCTTCCCGTGGTGTACTAGTCTGAGGTCTGACATGTCCGCTAGACTTGCCGCGAGAATCGATGACCCGATACTGGGACCTAAAGAGGCTCGTCCGCTTTTGATCTTGAGAGGCGTTTCTGGGTGTGTCTCGTTACTTTATCTCTCTCTACTGTCATGCTATTTGGCTCGCGGATCAGCTTTTTCGGACTCTTCGGAATTTACTATTCGCTCCGATATCTGTCCCTGTCGGATGCGACTGTCCTCACGTTCCTCGCGCCGTTGTGTACTGCTATTTCGGGAGCCCTGTTTCTCAAGGAAAACTTTCGCCTCACGCAGGCGCTGGCAGGCAGTAAGTGTCTTGCCATTTTATCAAAATTCAATTGTTTAGCCATGAAAAGTTGTCAGTCTGACTGGGGTCATTCTCATTGCCAGACCTCCGTTCCTCTTCGGAGAACTAGACGACCATGGGACAGCCATCTCAAGTGGGGCCAMAGTGGGAATTGGCATGCCAACGGAAAGAATGATCGCCGTTGGGTTCGTTTCCCGTCTCGATCATCCTTAACGCTCATTCCTTGTCAAGGGTTGCACTTTTAGGCGTACTCGGAGCGACAGCTTCCTGTAAGTCCAACCGCAGTATCCTTGTCTATATTCCTTTCCTGAGACATTGCAGATGTATCCATTCGCGCTATTGGCAGGCGGGCGCATGTGATGCATATCACATCCTATTTCTCACTCTTTTGTGGTATTGTGGCTGCGATCGCGTGAGTTTTGACGTCTAACCCTATGGCTCGAAGATTGATACAATGTAGCATGGTGGTTACGAGGACTCCGTTCATTATACCATCTCGCTTGAATTTTGTTCTTTTGATTATGATTTGTATTCTAGGTTTCGCCGGACAGATTTTTCTTACGATGGGGCTTCAAATAGAGTCTGCAGGTCGAGCATCGATGGGCATATATACTCAAGTAATACATATACGCCCGATTTGACTTACTAATGACTTCCACTTGTTCTAGATCGTGTTTGCAACAATTTTTCAGCGCATATTCTTCCACACGACTCCACCGTTGCTTTCAATCATGGGAACTCTCTTGATTTTGTCATCGGCTTTATACGTCGCTGTGAGTTTTAAACATTGGTCTCAAAGCCAGACTTTTCTTATGGTACTTCCAGTTGACCAAGCCGAAATTAACGCAGGGCTCTGTCGAGTTGAGGCCGGATGATCCTGATCACATGGAGTCAGCGTTGCATACGGCACATGTAAAGACTCTCTCATAGAGAATCGTGTTGTGTCGCTGGCACTATAGTAACATCACGCATGAACCATCCAATGTAATGGTTTATCTATCTACGTTCATGTACTAGCTGTTATCGGGTACGTTGCACGGTCGTAATTGTAAACAAATTAAAACGTTACTTGTGAGAAAAGTTCTATTTCCAACATATCGGTAAATTTCATCACCGTTATCACAGAGTTGTGCCGTCAGACTAACACCAGCGTACCAAATATCACATAGCACCGCTCGAAGATTAAACCGCGATACTGATCGCTATGTAGCGTGCCGGGAAAATAACGAAATAATTATGTAAGTAAATAATTATTAACGTTTAACGATGTGAGAGACACTAAAACCACCGAGCTTAGCTCGAAAACAGACGCTGTGTGGTGACTCCTGTAACAGCATTAGGTTCAAGTCAGTTTAAATTCAGTTTCTACATCCACTGTGACCCGTGACTAGGTGGTTTTCTGACATGAAATGGGTGGTTTTGCTCATTTTGACATAAAACCGGCAGAAAGTAAAGTTGACGAAATTG
>JNHV02000101.1:0-40169 GCA_001691785.3 Amanita brunnescens Koide BX004 | reverse complement strand
AGCCCTTATTAGCCCTCTGTTCTCTTTTTCCTCCGACTAAATAATTTCATAGCTTCCATGAAACGTCTATGATCCCTTCTAAATTTTTGAAACAGCTGGTAGTCCTCACTTTTTTATCTCGACACCATTCATTTCATGAATTCCCTTCAAAAGAGCAAAGGAACTCGTAAGACGCAATATGAAGGAAACCGAGAGCTGTCATTGAAGAGAAGGAACGAAAAAACCACATCATCAATTCAGTGACCAGTGTTCCAAAAGCAGCAGGACGATAAGTCACAAACATGGCGGCTCCTGAACAGAGCTTCGCCTCCGGACCCTTGGCTGTCCAGTGCTAATGATTACCGGCCTGCGTGAAGGTACTTGGGAATTACATTTACCCAGTGTCCCCTACAGGCGAATAATATTCTTTTCAATGAACGCTGTATCATTTCTCATCCCTGTCAGAGGTTACGGACCCGCACGTTCCTTTAGACAGCTTGGTCAGTGAGCAGTCAATAGTCCTATGAGCGATGCGGTTCTTGACACATCATACAGACAACATGTTCACAGATGATTCGTTCCCGAACTTATATCTATCATCATGACTTGAGGTGTTAACGCATAGGACAGGTTATCCCCTCTACGTCCCTACGCCTGCAAAAGGTCTTCTGATGATACGTTGAGAGAATGGAATAAGAGTCGGAGACGTTGGCGTAATAACCGCAAACGGTGCTTTTCACTTCCTGTTCAACCACAACAGCCAATCAGATCCACCCATTGACGGCTTCGGGGTTACTCAAACCCAAAATCAGCGACAACTTGGAGTTTGGCTCCAACACATGTCTATGGGCCAGTGCTTTTGTCGAACCATGACTCGTAAGTATGAAGACTAGTATTGTGTGATCCATTCACTGTGCAGTATTTCTAGGCCCTACCTTTCAATGCTTGTCAGATGAGGGAGCGGTCCTTGCATTGCCAAAGGATGCCATTATCTGCGAAGCAAGGAATAGGGCCAATTCCCAGATGCGTGCTTCTCATCATGCCTTGAGTTGGTACGAGTATGTGCTGAATGATGGGATAGATATTCCAATGCATCAGTTTATTTCATCACTGAGTGTACGAAGTCCGTGGATTGGGGTATTGCGGTCTATGCACGTTCGAAAGTCAACCATAACGTACGGTTCAATTTCGATGGAGACTTGTATCGGATTACCCGGGAAAGGCAGATGATCGAAATCAACAGATATAACTGTCGGAGAGCCGGACCAAAACCGATGCGTGTTCTTGCGTGCTACAACATCATCCTTCGACCAAACATATGGGACAAATTGAAGTGCGTCACGATGAGATTATCTCAAGACGGTGGATTTCATCCCCGCAAACCTCAAGGACAGGCCATTTGACGTCGGGTAGTCAAACTGATTTATTCGATCAAAGTACGAGCGACAATGGCAATACTCCAGATCATAGCCATAAGATTCAGGTATCACAAGGCAATTCTGGCCATGTCATCTATAGCCACACCCTTTTGAAATGTTGCGTTCAAAGTGATTATGTTCTCGCTCGCAGACATACCAGAAGATCGCGGACGATTTGATACGCGAAACAGACAATCCAAAGTAAAAGCGACTTGAAACAACGAATGCATATATTAAACGTGGTATGGTCGACCCGAAAGGCGCGCTAGAGTATTTTAATGAAGTCAGTGTCTCGCACGTCTTGCATATCAATCTCGCCACTGCCGTTCCTGTGTTTTCTCTTTCTTACAGATGGGCTTTCGCGGGTACAGATCTCATGCTTGCTTGTCATTGGGCCACGCGTTGACTGCAAACACTTTTGCCTAGATTGAAGATTTCCAGCCTTACTACGTGCATGACCCGTGGCATATGGAAGATCTGGTGATTGAATCGATCATTCTAAAAGAGTTTATTGACCAAGAAAACGAGAAGAACGCATGCTGAGAAAGAAAGAAAGATCGCGGCAACATTTCACACTCTACGTAATTACCAGAACACATACCATCACACRACATTCCTGTTCTTTTACTCCCTCAAATCCTCGGTGGATTGTACGATAGGGGTGGAAGGACTACTGGCAGTTGAAGTAAAGGTTTGACGACGAAGTTGATTAAAAATAATGTTGCCATGAAATGTTCACCCACGATAGTCCCGTACTTGAAGCGCAGCTTTGAGCATAGGCGTTAGGTCACCAGAGTCAGGATAGGATTCATCTGGGACCTCTGTTATTCCCTTTGGCGTGAAGATGAGACCACTGGGAAAGACGTCGAAGTGAAGTTCCCGGTGAGATTTCTTGCGCCTCAGTGACGTCTCCTTAAAGACTTGCTCATGCAACTGGTAATGCGTATACCTGGGGCGTGGGTACGCCCTCACGGGGGGTGAGGTGTTCAATTTGACATTGGGGTCTATATCTCGTTCGTAAGGAGATGACAAGGAAGCTCTCAACACTTACACAACTCAAACGATGGATACTGTGAAGATATACAGTGATAATTAAGCGGTTCTGTTCTAGGATACATATCAAGGTGTGGGTAAGCGGGTGGATCTAGAAGGCTGAGATGAGGATCCGTCAAATTTCTGGCTAATTCAAAACGCACAAATATCAATAAATGGATAGCCAGGCTTCAAATGTACTTCGACAGGTCCTGCAAGTGTGAATATTTGGGGAGTCGAAAGGCCTATTTCGGCTGCTGGTACCTGATAAGTGTTTTGAACTTTGAGATGAAGTGTAACAGATACCTTCTACAACGGACGGATACAGGTCGAAGTAAGGGTACACGGGAGGATCTGGTCATTCCTTATGATTGGAGGGCGTTCAATTCAGTCTCGTCACTTACAGATAACGAGAGCAGGATAAAGGCAAGAAGAGAAAGAGACCAAAGGGGGCACGTCAACTATAGGGGCTACTATCTTGAATTTTCCATACACAATGGTGAAAAGCGACTGACAGGAATCGATTCGAGCTACCAAGGGATACAAATTGAAATGAGGATAGATGGCTGGATCTAGGATAGGAAATTTTCAATATGAATGGAGAAAGGATATTCTTCGCTTACACAGGTCAAAGACTGGATACGAATGAGAATAGATGGCGAGAGACGGGGATTCGACTCGGGTAGGAGGAGAGTCGTCTAATTTTATGACCGAAGGATAAATATTCAAGAATGGGTATACCGAGGGGTCTATACGTCTGTTAGCTACGCATGATCACAAAACCTGCTGTACTTACATAGATTAAAATTAGGATACTGAGCATCAAGAGAGAAAGACACTTTGTTTGATCCACTGACAGTGGATAGCGAGGCCGTATGAAGCGTGAGGAAATATGTGTCCTTGGTGACTGACGGATAGATCTCCAAGAATGGGTATACTGGAGGATCTATTGCCCAATAAGCTGCGCATATCCGTAAAATTATCAGGACTTACATAAATTAAAGGTCGGATATGATTGAGCAATTATAGCAACAGATATTTCGTTTGGTTCACAGCGATTCGATAGCGGAGTATTTTGCAGCATACTTGGATATATGTCTAAGGAGGGATAAATCGGTGGATCTTAAGATACCCGTTAGATCAATACTGTTGAAAGTAAGTTGAAAATACTTGCATAAATTGAAAGAGGGATACTCTTTCAGCGTGACTGTAATGACTGTCCTACCGGAGCTGTTATCCGCGGCTGAAGCCGCAGACAAATTTGCACCAGCCACAGCAGGATAGAGGTCAAAGAATGGATATGCGGCGGGGTCTAGGCACTTAAGCCGGAGCAATATTGAGATAGCAGAGGAAACGCACAGATATTTAGGTGAGGGTAATGTTCTGTCTCTTCAATCACGCGGCATCCAGTATCAGGAGTGGTCGGTACCGTGAAAATGAGGGGACTGGGAGGATATGAGTGCGGTGGACCCCATGATGTTGCAGTTAACGGCGTTAATGGGGGACTCAGATTTTGCCTGTGGCCTATATCCACGGAGGGTGCATATGATCTGCTCTGGGGGGTCGGCGGACACCAGGTCGGCGGACCCCAGGTCGTTGCGGTCATTGGAGTCAAAGGTACACTTTCCAAGGCTCTTTGTGCAAGATCAGGAGTCGGAAGACCGTGCACCACATTGGTTGGAGAATCAAAGCCGTAATCGACATGACCAAAGCTCGTACATACAGAAGGTGTGGGGCATACAGAACCTGCCAATCTATCCTCGAGATAAACAGACGGAGCATGATCAGAATGAGCCGAACTGAGAGACTCGCGGTCCTCCGGTCCGGCAGAAGTGATTGACCAAGTGTAATCCTCTAGTTTCGGAGCATCGGTTGTTCCGGCAGATACGTCGATTTGCGCAGTGTTTGGAATATTTGCTGGCTCAAGACCGAGCTGGCTAATTGCCGCAAACGGCGTTGGCTCCAGTATGGCATTTTCACGCCAGGACTGAACGCGGGTTTGGAGATCTTGCCTGGCCGTCCTTGGCTCGCTTTCTTGTGCAACAGGTGATAAGACTTGCGCCAGAGCAACCGTTTTTTCTGGTGATGGTGATGATTGGAGCGTCGTTGGGTTAGATACGTCAATCCTCTCTACAAGAGATAGTTTCCTCAGAAAGTGTCGTCGTTGCGAATGGAGTGGGTGATACATGGGCGCGTCGCGGTGGTCGTCGACGATTGCTCGACTGTCCTCAAGTTTATGGTCCCCAGAAGCGGCTGTATGCGGGCGCGTAGCGAACGGCAAGTCGGGGGGGTCCCTCAGGGTAGAAGGGATCCAGGATGAATACCACCTAGCTTGGCGAATATCGATATCAAACTCGATTACGCCATTAATGGGCATCGTTCGACCCACGGGAGGAGGGCCTTCGAGAATGGAACCCCATAACGAGTTCCATGTTTCGTCAGATATGCGGGGGGTCACAGTCAGCCCATTTTCAGAGTAATACAGATATAAGCATAGGCCTGCGGTGCTAGGAAAATTGAATTCCCTAGCAATAGCCGTCAGTTGGGCATACATCTAATCAAGGTCAGGAACCAGGTCAATGACAGCAAAGTAGGCGTACCGTAGGATATAGAGGCATAACGATGCCCTGGGCAAGCCTCTGGGAGGGGCCCAGCGACAGGACATGGCCTAGCTGACCGTGATGCTGGTGCAAGATTCCTGGGGGAATTACGATGACCAGAGGGCGTTGTTTCTGAAATCTTTCCCTGGGAACGGATGGATTGTAGGAGAAAGAGGCAGATTTGCGCGGCGGCGGCGGCGCAAATGAATCGGTAAGAAGGAGGGAGTCGGGGGGCGACGGGCTGTGAGCCATGGGAAAAGAGGAAAAGAGGAAAAGAGCGCCGGTGCGGGGTATATGCGGTCACGGGAGACTAATGCGGCCCTGTGATCCGCCATGGATCTCAAACTCGCACAACTCGCGTCGCTGTCCCAGAAAGACAAGGGTCCCGCCTATTCCGCCCTCATCCACTCTGCCCTAGCCCAGTCCAGCCCCGACGCCGTCGCCGCTGATATCCACCTCATCGTCGATGCCATCGTCAACCAGGACTCGGGCAGTCTCGTTGTCGCAAGACAGGTCCTCGCCGAACTCGTCAAGGTCCTTGCCGACGGTCCGGTCAACGACTCCGCCCTCCGCAAGCGTCTCCTCGAGGATTCACTGGCCGTAATTCAACCGCGCATCGTTAGCTATGAGGAGCAAGTATGGTATTCGAGTCGCCTTCTTCTTGCTTCTCTAATCCGCGATATAGGTGAATGGACTCAGGTTCCAACTCGCCGATCTCCTTGAAGAAGAGGAAGATTGGAGCGAAGCTGCTCGGGTGCTCATGGGCATCTCGCTTGATTCAGGCCAACGGTGCGCTCCTATGTCCGCTGCAAGCTGCAAACACTGATTGCTTTTCTTCATAGTACCATCTCAGACGAGGACAAACTACGCGTTTACGTTCGTATCGTGCGCCTTCTTCTAGAGGAAGAAGACTCTGTGCAGGCTGAGACATACTATAACCGAGCTGCCCTGTTGATGCATTCAGCCCCTGATCGTGAAATACAATTGCAGTTCAAGCTTTGTCAGGCTCGCATAAGCGATTACAGCCGGAAATTCCTCGAGGCTGCGAGTCGTTATCATGAACTGAGTTACGTTGCAGAGATTGACGAGGAAGAGAGGCGTCATATGCTGTAACGTTATTCCTAGTTACCCCTATCACAGGACTGATTATCTGCTAGGTTGGCCGCCGTCACTTGCGCCGTGTTGGCCCCAGCGGGTCCGAATCGTTCTCGGATACTAGCTTCTCTTTATCGAGACGAGCGAACCGCCGAGCTTCCAACTTATAACATCCTTTCTAAAATGTTTCTTGATCACATTCTCCGCTCGGCCGAGGTTAAAAAGTTTGAGGCTACCCTAAAACCCCACCAGCTTGCCAAGATCGCCATTTCTTCCAACGACCGTCTCTCCTCTGCCGCAAACGATAACGACGATGACTCCATAAGCAGTACAAGAACCGGCCCGGCAACAGTACTCGACCGTGCAGTCATGGAGCATAATCTGTTGGCCAGCTCAAAAATTTACAGGAATATAACATTTAAAGGCCTTGGTGCTTTGCTAGACCTAATGCCTGGTGCTGCAGAGACAATGGCCCGCAAAATGATCGAACAAGGTCGTTTGCGTGGCTATATCGATCAGGTTGACAAATTGATCTGGTTCGAGGGCAACAAGGAGGAGGACGATGCCCAAGGCAAAGCTGGTGGCTTGGGAGATGTACAGGAAGCTGAAGACACCGGCGCCTCTTTTACGAAACGCTGGGATGCCCAGATCCGGTTAACCGCAGCAAATGTAGGTCATGCAGCTTGGCTATGGAATCAAGGCTGATCATTCCTTTGCCAGGTTGAATCCATAGTCCAGCATCTGACCGAGAAAGGTTTGGTCAGAGCGTAGCCTAGATAYCTCACTCCGCCGATGATATGATAGCATTGATAATTTACAGACGTCCCAAGTGTTCATGCCGATACTATGCAGTCTCCTTTTTTCGTTTTCTGGCCCGTTCTTTCTTTGTTTCTAGCTCATGCCATTCTCCCTCGAGCGTCGACAAACTGGGTGAACCATTAACACAGTTCACAAGCATTTGCAGATCAACTCACCCTGTGGGGCGCTCAGCGGGGGGCTGCTCTTTGACAAAATAAGGGGCTTCCATGGCTTGTACCGCAGTTATACGCTGTGAGGGATCATACGCCAGTAAGTGCTCCGCGAGATCAAGCGCCGCAGGTGACATCCACCTGAGTTACATTAGTACAGCTGACGGAAATCGAGAGTTTACTCACTTTTGAAAAAGTTCGCGGAAATGGTTTGAGATATTCTCCTTTGGTTTTATCAACTCATACCATGGCAAATTCATCACGGCTGGCCAACGTTCAACCGTCGGTGTACCAAAAATCCTGTATACCACGTCAAGCTGATGGATTTCGTCGTTCCCTTGGAACACTGGTTTCTTAGTAAACAATTCCAACATGATACATCTAGAAACCAAGTCAATAACAGAACATATTTGATATTCTCTCCTTGACACTCACCCGGCGCTCCACATATCAACTTCTGGGCCATAGACCGTGGCACCAAATAGTAGTTCCGGAGGCCGATACCATAATGTTATAACACGATTTGTGTAATCCGACTGTCTACGTTTGTGATAGAACCGCGCAAGGCCGAAATCTGCAAGCTTCAATTCACCACGGTTATTCACGAGAATATTGGAGCCTTTGATGTCCCGGTGAATGACGCCTTTATGATGCAAATAGGCTAACCCTGCAAGCATCTGGTGACACAGAGATTTCAAGTGGGCATTGGAAAAGGTAAATTGCGTTTGAGAAAGAATGCCGGTCAGGTCATGATCCATATATTCAAAGACCATGTAAACAGCCCCTGAAAATAATGAATAACATTCCTATGGATTGAAAAGAATACCCCACCATTGGACACCATCATCTCGTACAATCTTACAACATTTTCATGTCGCAGAGACTGCAAGAGTTTTATCTCGCGCATTGCTGTTACAGGGAATCCATCCTTTTCCGCCTCCATCCGTATCCGCTTCAGCGCCACATGGACTTTCGTGATCGTGTTTTGGGCCTTATACACCTTGCCAAAAGTTCCTTCTCCAACTTGACTCACAATCTTGTACAACTCCCGTGAGGTTGTTGTAGATGGACTAGCACCTTCACGAATTCGGACTGTTTCTGAAGGCGTGCATGGGGCAGACGCAATTTTCAAGCCATCCTTGTTCTCCGCCAATGAGTGATGTGGAGACGACCGATCACGTAAATCGAGGGACAATTGTACGCCGTCGGCTTTCGCGCTGGGGCTGTGAGCGCCACGGTCCTCCAGTGGTATCCCATTATGTTGATATCCACTATCATTTGACACCTTTGTAACATCAGATTGTCCACTTTCTAATGTCACCGGCGCATCACCAAGGTGATCATCCGAGGCCAAATCCATGTCCTCATCGTCGCCGGGAAAGAACTTCTTGAGAGACGAGCTTGTTTGGTTAATGGGCTTAAAGCCCACGTTCCTAGATGCGACGCGAGTCGACACGGACGCTGTGATGTCGATTTTGGATTCCATTGTTGAAGATTGCCCTTGGTTGACTAATGTTCTGTTTGATTCTCGATCGTTTGCGTTAGTTGAGAAGCGTGAGGTATGAGCAACAGGTATGGTATCAGGTGGGGGCATGACTTCTATACTTGATGAATGCGCGATGCTCGATCGACGTTCATTCTTTGCAACCCATTAGTTAAATGTAAGTGCATATATACACACCACCCACGTTAGTATATTTGTAATTCATTTGATGCTTCCCATTTCGATGTGGCACATTGTGTCGATGGTAAGTATTGCCCGAGCTTCGCGTCGAGGTCGGTGATAAAGTTGCAGCAATTGTAGCAGTCGTTGATGTTGGTAGCCGGTGCACAGCACGCGATCGATTGGGTGGAGTCCTGCTGGGACTCCTGTCTGCACTCGTGCTTGATGCCGATGACAATGATCGTCTGCGTCCCGACAAACTTTCCGGTGTTTGGCTTGGGCTTGGAGACCTTGAAGGAAGCACATTGCGGCGGGGACGAGGCACCCAGCCTGCCTGCCCACGATCACTCGGAGTACTGCTCGGAGCAATGGAACCCGAATCACGGCGGCGGCGTTTCGGTGCTGGATTAGCTGGAGAAACCGACCGGGATCTCGAGTGTCCATGGGAGGAATGGTGCGAACGGTAAGATTCAGCGGGAGATGCGGAACGAGATCTCGAGGAAGACCGAACGTGCTTTTTCCTGATTATTGATTTACCCTTCTCCTTAGACGGATGTGCTTCTCTTCGTGTCCAACTGTGGCGGTTGTTAGAGACGAGTATAAAGAGCAGTAAAAGAGGCATACTTGTTCAAATTATTGTCGTCGTTTCGCCAGTCTCGTTTATGTTTCTGCTGAGAGTGTTTTTTAATCCCTTTAGCTTGCTTGTGGTTATGCCGATGGCCGTTCTGGTGTGGAACCTGCTGATCCCGATTTGAGCGCTGCCAAGAAGGTCCTGGTTCCCATGAGCGATCCTCGTTCTCATCTGAAGAACGCTTTCTGTGCGAAGGCGATTCGTCCCATCGGCCAGTCTCATCCCACTCTTTCCCTTTGCGTCGAGTGTCCCAACCCGAATCGTTTTGAAAATGATGCTTTCCACGTTCTCGCCTTTGATCTCGATGCCAACCTGAACTTCCTCTTTCAGCCGGCTTGTCCTCATGGATGACTTGGATGTGCTCTTCATGAGAATGATCCCTCTCTTCATCTGTCCTCCAAGACTCGTATGCCCCACTTCTTGACTCATACGGTGCCAGTGACTTGGTGCTCCAAGATGACTCTGGATAGTTCGAGGTTGCGTAGCTCTGTTCATAGTGCTGCGACCAGTCATCCCTGGATTCGGGATAAGTTGGTTCTTCGTATCGGGTCCGCCAGTTATCTCGTGATGTAGCTGGGGTGTAATCATTTCGCCGCCCCCTGCGATACCCACCCCCCGAGGGGTAGTCGTATCTGTCATGCGGGGGTTCCCCCCGACGCCATGAGTCACTGTCACGATGGCTGCGAGAGGATGGGAGTTCCCTATCCCCCTCGAAAGAACCTCTGCTTGAATGAGATATGTATCCTTGAGACTGGTGGGAAGGGTGGAGAGAACGTGAGTAGGACTCGGCACGGACTTCATCCCCAGTAGACCCTCGTAAGTCTAAGTACTGCTCATCGTCCAAACCTTTGTCACCTCGAGACCGCCTACTATGTTTTCCCTGCGTACGCATGACAACAGAGAGCGAAAAGTTGGTTTGCGGACGAGTGGATGAGGACAGAGGTGGTTCGATGTGATGTTACGTGTTGTGGTCGTCCTCAAAGAGCAAAGGTAAACCCCTCAGGAAAAATGTGCGACTAAACTGCAACAGAACGCTTGAAGCGAAAAGAGCAATTTCAAATCACACACAGACGTCAATGAAGCTGTGCAAGGATTGACCAGGAGGTTCCATGCAAGAAGAGCAATGAGCCGTAAATCAGCAGGGATTTTTAGAATATGCTGGACAGAGGACACTTACATAACCAATAGGCTGCCTGGAACAAAGCTTTTACAGACCCTTCAAAAGGTTGAGGGGGCAAGTTGACGGAGGTCGGGGACAGAAAGCGCCTGATTTGTGTACAAATCGGTTTGGCCTGCCGTTAGTAGGCCACAACACTCTTGAACAATTGGCACATTTTGCTACCACATCAACGACGGGCCGCTGCGACCTCGAGCGCGCAAAGGAAATGTATCGTAGAATGGTAGTATATAAAGCATGTATAAGACGTTGTTGACAAACGGCAAACAGTGTACTCTCATACATCACAGTTCATTATTCATTTACTGGTTAGGGCATGTAGGTAACGAAGTTACAGATATTCCTTCCGAACTAATTGCTTCCGCGAGAACTGCCGCGAAGCTAAATCGTCTTGGGTGGTTCCGCCTGGCATTCCGTTCAACAATGCGATTTGCATTGTGCGTTCTTGAGAACTGGCTGGCGCCCCTTGCAAGGGAAAACAGCTAATAGCATTTCGTCCAACGGACCAATACAAAAGCAAGAAAGCGCACCTTCACGGTAGTATCTATGCCACTGACAGCAACTAGTGGAAGATACGGATGCCCTTCAATGACATTGACAACACTGGCATCGCCTTCGTAAATGCCATGCAACTTTCCCGATTTCTTTTCCCATATGAAGAAATTGCCGTCGTCTGAACCGGATGTGACGAACTCATCGTATGGACCAAGAAAATTCACTGAAGTGCTACTGTTAATCAGAAATGAGGCATTCTCTTAGAGACCGACCGTCTTTTATAGTTGCAACATTTTGTGCACCGCAGTACCGTGCTCGCGGGAGGACGACGGGTACATCAGGTAAGAAATCGTCAAAGTTGGCAGTAGATATATCGTCAATGATAATGCCGGCTCCCGCGTCATCGTCATCGTCATCATCATCATCGTCGTCGTCGTCGTCATCGTTGTTGTTGTTGTTGTCGTCGTCGCCATTATTGTTGTTGTTGTGTTCGTCGTGTTCGTCATCATCGTCATCATCATCTAGCTCTTCAGTCGTGGCAGGTAGACTTTCGCGTTTATCGTCTACTCGAACAGAGCCTAGAGTTTCATTTCCAGCTATGGAGACAAACTCAGGAGCCTCATTCCGTGATGCTGCGTTGGACGGCAGAATCGGCGGTGGATCTGGCGGAGCTAAATTGGGTTCATCATATGTGGAGTACAAATACACCGCGTCTGAACTATATGCTGTGAGGAGCATACTGTCAGAGTGGACCAACGAATGATGTGCATCAAACACATACTCAGTAATACCTGAGAACCAAGTTCAGAGAAAAGGATTGCGAAATCAAAACTGCTCACTTCGTGTCCATTATAGGGCGAAACACGGKCACCAGTGACGTGGTCATTCATTCTTGGTCGTTGATTCTCTGGCCTTCCAAAACGACGGACGCATGTTGTGACGTTGTCTCCTGCGCGAGGAACGGCGCCCCATTGTTCTGTGAAGCGACGCCCAACGTTCCTGCGGTCATACAGATAACCCTTCGCCACATAAGTTTGTTCTGGCCAACGGCCAGTGAACGCGACGTACGTAGGGGGATTCACCGGCTACGACAAACTGATAAGGCGTCAAAGGCGAAGAGGATAAGGTAGATAGTTCGTGATTAAGCTTGGCAAGCGGAGGAGGGCAAGAACCTTCACCACAAACGTGGTGAGCTCGTAAATCGTGCTGCCTTACCGTACCGTCCTTTGATCAACCCGTTAATGTGCATAATCAAGGCACAGCGCCCACATCCTACCTCTGCGACAGTCAAGAAAATGTCAGGGCTTTCTTCAGTCACAAGGCGTTTGACTCGACCTCGATGACATCGAAGGACACGAGTAGTGTCCGGGCGTATATCGTACGTCGTTTCCAATGCAGAGGCTGAAGAGGCTATCTCTGCATCGACGATTCGAACCTGTTTGTCGCCAGCTACAGAGGCTCTTGAGGGCAAACTTAGTCTCTTCCACATAAGGAGGACATGTAAAACCCACATTTTTGTAGAGTAGGGAAGGAGAGCGACATTGAAGATATTGGCCCTGTGACCTGTCCTGATTACGGCTCGGCAAACAAACGGATATTCCTGATCTACTTCGTATTGATTCATGCGCCATAGTCTTACAGTAGTATCATCGCCGCCGCTGAGGAGGAGCTGCCCTCCCTGTGCCCAACTCAAGGCATTCACACATCTGCAGGATATGAAGCCCTGGCCTATCGATACGTGGGAACGTACCCTGTATGACCGTATGTCCCGTCGCTAGCCCCAAGCACATTTACTCTATCCAGGGGATGCTGCAATGTGCAAGCGACGTTGAAGCGCCTGACCTTTTCGGCAATCTGGGTAGCGGGAGGCTGTTGGCGGGCAGAGGATAGAAGCCAAGGGGAGACTGTATTGGCAAGAGCAGACATAACTAGCTGTGACGTATACGACCAAGTAATTTATAGCCAAGGATAACCAATATACTGTTACATCAAAAAAAAGGTCCTCATCACGCGGCAGCCGCAAATCCAACAGCCTTCTTGCCGAGGTCATAGACAGTGAAGTATCGGCGGAGGAAAACATCCCCTGCGCTTAGACTTAGTACTGCAGCATTGATCATTCACACAACACAACTTACCGATTATCCACAATGATCCCCAGGGAATATTGATATCCATCCCCGTGAAGGCAGATATGCAGGTGGTTTGAACCTGCAAAATATAATCTGTGCCCTTCAAGGTGTATGGCTTGCCGCCAAAGTAGAACGAGAGCTCAGGGAGTGAGGGGACCTTGTCGCACTCGACTGTGTATTGACCGCTCCAGCTCTTTTTCGCCCCGATTTGCGTATTCAGCATCTCGGCCACATCTGTGGGCACGACAATCAATGATGTTCCTGTGAAGACACATTAGTAATTTCCTTCCCAGTTACTAAATACTTGCCAGTATCAATAGCAGCACCAGTCTGGTGCAACTCCAGTTCATCGTTTCCAAAAGCGATCTTCTTCAATTCGACTTCCCAATAAGCTTCCTTACGGACAGGGACATAATCAATCGTGCCTGTGTAGGCGCCAGCATCGATGCCTCCAAAGACTGCTTCGCCTCCTTCCTCGTCGGATCCAAGACGGAAAGAGAAGACGGGTTCATCGAGTAGACCTTTGTTAACCATGGCGTAAAACGGTGGCGTGATATGGTTGACGGAGATTGTATCAAATCCGAGACCGAGAATTCCGTCAAACCTAGAAGCTATTGATAAGAAAACTCTAAATGTGCCACGTCACATACTTTCCGAATGCAAAAGCTAGACCAGGTTCCTTCACGGCCTCGGCGAAGTCCAGATGAGGAATGGTCAAATCACCGATGGTCAGTTCATCGTTAGATACAAAGCCCTCCATCGAGCCTGATCCGTATTTGATGGAAAATTTGGTGCCATTGGCTTTATATGTCGAAGATGAATCGCAATCATACTTCGCGTGCAAGAAACACGCGATGGAAGTGCACTTTGAGCTGGGCACCCACAAATTGCTCGACCTGTTTTTTATTAGAATTTTCAAAATCATACGAGTGAGCTGTCAAGCGTACCCCGTGTCTAGAATAACTTTGAACTGGATGATGTAAGCACATAAATCGTGTGAAGCAACTACAATGGTAAACGTACGGATTGAGGAGGGTTACCGAGAGAAATTTCGGTGAAGTACTGAGCATTCATGAAGTCTGGGAACGCTTAGGAAGCGTGGGGGCCGCAGTAGAAGAGGGACAAACTGGTAAGGGGTACGCCATGGCCACCCTGGATCCCGCCCTGGGACCAGTAGAGGTCCTCCGAGTTCTCTAGCTGGACGCGCCTCCCGGCACCGCCAGAGCCCATAAGGGGAAGCTGGCGCTGGACACCATACTTCTCAGCGAGGTAGGCAGTCTCAAGCTGGGCATTGGGAGCAACGGGAGGTAGCTTGTGAAGCTTGAGTTTGTGGACGGCGGCAGAGGCAAAGGGAAGGAGGGCAAGAACGAGAGGAGAGAAGATCATGGTTGGAAAGCAAGAGGCTGCGGGAACAACCGTGACTGTGTGACCGGAACAGTGTTACATACGTCATGAGCGAGCTCTCCAACATCGAGGCGCTGTTGCTTGCCCAAGCCGTCTGGGAGCTCGGTGCCGATGCCTGGTCCGCCGTCGCAAAGCTGCTTGCAAATCACCCGCTGCTCACACGGCCCAGCCTCTTCTTCTCCCCAGCCACCTGCCATGCAATGTACACCCGCCTCATCGCCGATGCTGAGCTCACCCACTCAGATGCCCCCAGGGCTCCCGAGAATCTTCAGCTTGCCCAGATTTTTTATCAACGTCGCCTCGAAGAACTGCGGTCCTTGATTGCCGCTGAAGAGACAAAATTCAAGTAAGCCCGATGCCGTGTCTCGACGCTCTTCTTCATGACATGATCAGAAACCTCCTCGCAGAAATAGATGTCATACGCAGTGGTCGCTGGAGCGAACAGGTCTCTTCGCCAAAAGATTCGGATGCCAAGGTTTGGTTCGTACACCTGTCGCTGAATAGGCGTGAACGCTTTCCCAGGTCTCAGCCGAAGTTGTTGACGAGTCTGAACTTAGCGGTGTTACCGACTCTCCCCATGCTTGCGTGGGTCTTACTTCACCCCCCAACAATCGAGGCTTATGCGATTTTAGGATGTCGTGGTGGAGCAATCACAGAGCGAGGAACAGGATGTCGACGAACAACCCGCAGCTATCAGTGTGCAGCAAGAATACCCACCTCCTGACGAAGATGATATGATTCTTGACGTACACGTTACGACGGAAGAATACCCACGGCCTGAAAAAGAAATTACCAATCATGAAGAACCAGAACCAGCACCCATGACACATGAAGCGCCGCCGCTGCCTAACCTTGATGAGCAAAGTGCAGAAGAATTCAGACAGGCACATCGTGAGGAGGAGGAGGAAGAGGAAGAGGAAGAACTCGAGGTAGTACGCCCTGAAGAGGAAGAGGCGGAGCAAGAACTCGAAGCCGAACCCGTCCCCGTTATCGAGCAAGAGGTTGCATCTCCCGCTCAGGTTGAGGTCAAAGATGAAGTGCCGCCGACACCTGGCATGAGTAACCAAGGCCCAGAAGAAGAAAAGCAGGGCGAGGGGGCAACCAATGAAGAAGAGCAAGAACCTCAGCCATCAGTCCGCCGTACGTAGATATGCGTCTCGTTTTATCTCTGATTTCATCGCAGGGTAGGTTCTCGCCGTAATAGAGCGTCCACATCCGCAGCTACGCCTATTCAACTCAAAGGTCCGAAGGCAAGGCGATCGAGGCGGTTCTCTGAAGCTGCAGATACCTCCCCAGTATCTGTGGATGACGAACATGAGATGAATCCAGATGCAGATACTACTCTCGACGAAGCGGATCACGACCAAATCTTCTCACCAATAAATGACGAACACCGTATAGACGGTATGGTCGAGCGTGAAATGTTACTAATGTAAGCTGACCCATAAATCAGTGAAGCGCAAAGCGTCCCTTATTGATGCGGTCGAGTCGCCGCGGGACAAAAAGCGGCATAGAGATGAATCCGAGCCCGCTGAAGAAGACGAACCAGGTCTGTTGTGCCTCAATGTAATGTTCCATCTAACTCAAAACAGGCCCAACATCAGCCATTGCCCGAGGTAAACGACGCGGGGACAAAACTGAAGGGCAAGTTGCCCTGAAACGGTTCCAAAATGTCATTGGAATGCTGCATGCTCAAATCTCGCAACATCGTAATGGCAATATATTTCACAATCCTATCAAAAATTCCGAGGCACCAGACTATCACGAGATCGTGAAGCGACCAATTGATCTTAAGACGATCAAAGCAAGAGTAAAAGATGGTCACATTGCCAACTCTCTTGAATATCAGCGTGATATATATCTCATGTTTGCTAACGCGATGATGTACAACGTTCCAGGATCTGATGTCTATGCAATGGCAGAGGATGTAAGCACCGTGATCTTCGCTTGGACGAACGCTGACTTGGTCGCAGATGATGCTGGAAAGCGAAGGTCACATATCTTCCTTCCGTCAGACGGAGGGACTGGTTCGTCGCATGTAAACGACGACGTTAAAAGCACGCACATCCCAAAAACACAACTGCAATACTGTTACTTTATTAGTACACGTGTATTATATGTCGTTGATTTAAAACCAAGGATGATATAATTCTCCCATTTTCGCCAGTTGCAAAGGATTCGTAGCACTAGATATCAAATTAGTGACGGTCTGCACGACGGGAACCATAGCCGGATTATTCGCGTTGGTCTGGAGAGCCTGCAAATTAATAACTTAGAAGGGCTATGTGTGTGCAAGAAGGCACATACGCTTTCTCTCTCCGATTTACAAGCCATAGTCTCCGCTCTTGTGACTACCCCTTCTATGTTCGAAGCGACATATTTGCGGAACATTGGATCGACGCTCCAAGGTCTCCCTCGCATTGATAGCCATGCAGTCACTTCGTCCCGACCAAGTAAACAAAGCTGTTGTTCCAATTCAAACTGCAAAGCAAATTCAACTTACGCTTGCAAGGCAAGAAAAGGCACGTACCTCCGGCTCTGTCAGACTTCGAGCGATCGCCATAATTCCAGACGCGAGTACGCCGTCTGTAAAGATCGGCTTGATGAAAGTCTGCATATTCGGTGTGAAACGGAACGGCACGACATCGCTGGTAGCAAAGACAGGTGCTTGATTTGAGACACCTGGTTTACAACTATTAAACACAACTTCTATGCTTAACTGATGGGGATTCGTACCTGGCAATAGTTCTGTCATTGCTATTTGCCCTGTTGAACGAGAGATATGGAAACGCGTTGGGTGTCTGCTCGATAGGCAGAAAACATAAGTCATGAAACTGCAGGCTGCAAGTTGCAGCGCAAATTGCTTGCGTATTCTCCACAGCTCGCTGGGATCATCCATGGTTCGTAGCATGAACTTATTTTGAGTAAACATCATTGATGAATCAGGATAAATAGGGTGGCCACACTTACTCGTGAAAGAACATTGTCTGGAACTAGTTTGACAGCAATTTCGTCGTAGATCTCCCTCTTCAAGGAAATGTATTCTGCTTTTGTCACCTGAAGCAGAATTAACGTCAATCGCATTTCTATGAGGAAAAACATACAGCTCTTTCGGATGCGTGCTTGTACTCAGCCATAACCTTTTTTGCCTTTTCCCCAGCATAGAGTATTGGCTCTTCCCTAGCAATGCCAGTCTCAGCGCAAAATCGTTCATAAATATCGTTCATTGAAATATAGGATGAATCAGTTTGGAAAAGCCGGACATTAGGACTGCAGGAAATGGTAGCGGGGACGTGGAACAATAGACTTCTCTTGCGACTTTCCTTCTTGCGAGCGAGAGCACTACAACTTTTGGTAAGCAAACAATCATATTGGCAGAGTTAAACTGACGTGTTGAAAGTCCGAAGAATTTGCATCACCCTATCTTCACGACGATACTGACGATGACAAGGAAGTTGAACTGTGAATGACGTCTTCGAATTATCATGTCCCGATAATGTGAACCTTTTCCAACAAGACCCATTTGTGCGGCAATACTCAAATTTGGGTCCGAACTTCTGTATACGAACAAAGTTCTGATTATTATCCTTATCCTGCGGAATGTCATTGATTATGAATATCTCAGAGGTTGATTGAGAGTAGGCTATACCTCTGTATACTGGCCAGGAACTTCTATCTCGTCCACCTTGTTGTACTGGAATTCTGTCAGATAATGGCTCAATACTGCCAACGGCTGAACGCGCGGCCGAGAGTCTAAGAACTTCTCATAGCGATCTCTCCATTCCTGGAGTCTTTTTATGTATTCATGATAATTTGGCTGACTGGTCAGGAAGTCGTCTTCGTATTCCTTCTACTTAGTGGGTGAGAGTGTGATATAATATTTAATTGAATCGCAATATACCTTTACATGAGCTGGCATATTTTGAGACATGCGAACGAGAGTTTGGATCATCTGGGCGCTCAACTGTCCGTCGTCTTCTTGAGAGTTCATCCTCAACATGTAATTCTATAAATGCGTGAATTGTCAATTCCGCATTCTACAAGACCGTAGTAGACATACCTGTACAGCATCCTGAAGTAACATGCACACGTTGCGATATATGTCTTCCTCCGGTGACAACTTAAATTTATGCTGAATCTGATCAATCATGGTTTCCAAGCTCAAAATCAAGAGCGGGAACGAGGTCTTGAGAACTTGAAGTATCTCGTCTACGTGCTCCCACGGTTGGCGGTGTTGGACTGTTGCATTCTCCGTTACGCCTTGACCATTTGGCGGCGCCTGTGCAGCTCCCTGCTGGGAACGGTCTGCGTGGCTAGTATCTACAGGTGCTTGAGAAGCGCCTGCGTCGTTAACTGAAGCGTCCGTTGCATTATTGACAGGCTGATCAGGGCGTCTTGTTGCCTCGGACGTTTGTCCCATGTTCGCTACTCTCACCGCTGCAGCTTTCCTGATATATTGCATTTCTTCCCGAGTTGTCCGCATCTGATAGAAGATAGCCTAGTCAAGGTGATGAGTATCCACGCTTATAGTTAAGGACATGCGCAAATACCTGCGGATAGTGCCTGGCGATATTTTGCAACAAATAGCGGGCTTGCTTGGCCTCGCGATGCGAAAGTGAGAGGCACAATTGTGGTATTAAAGTGATCCAGTACCAAAACGCCGCGTCACCTTTGTATGTGTCGAATGCTCGGGATATCGTAAGTGCGTTATCGTCGACACTCAATAACCAGAGAATTCGTGCAAGCAAAGGCCGACTTTTGCCACTTTTATATAGTCCAGCTGCTTGAAGATAGCAGCTCACAGCGTTGGCGGCATGAGACAGTTCCGTTGGATTTTCTTTGAACATTCTATCATTGAACTTCCCCCACTCAGCCCATGCTTTGGGTTGCGATGTATCTAGCTGAACCGCCTGACCAAACGCAAAATTGGCCTCCTCGTTCCGCCCAAGCCGTGCATGGAACATGGCCTTCATCGTATAGAATTCGGCCTTCTGCGGACCGGAGAAGAACATCAAGTTGGTGTTATTGATAACCTCCAGACCCGCCGATAAGTCATTTGGTTTTTGATAATGACAACGAGCTTGCTCTCGAAGTTTTAAGAAAGCTTCGGAAATTTCAATATTTGGCAGAGTATATATCTTATTCAGTTGGGTGAAGCACACGTCTAACAAGTGATGTTTGCGAGCGACGTGCGCAAATCGATTGATGATCCAAGCTGTCTCGTGGTATCCGCGGTACCCATACGTGTTCGAGTTGTTTGCCGTAGTGCCTGCTTGGTTGCTGCCGCTGATAAGTGGGATATATGCTTTGTTAATGGAATGGAAAACATTTTGTCGCCAAGCCACCAAATCACTCCAGATATTGATATCATCATGCAGATTAGGAAGACGTTCGCGCCACGCTTGGAGTACCATTTTAAGCTCTGATGACTTTTTCTCCAGATTCTGTGCGTTTGTTGTTGCTAGGGACCCATAGATTTGAACTGCTTCTTGAAGCTCAACAAATTGTTGGAAGTGCTCTAATAATGGCACATGAGCTGCTGAGAGATGGGCAGGAAGACTAATCCATTTTCGTAACGATAATTGCATCGCGTCTTCAAGGTATTTAGTGAATTCTGTGTTCTTGTCTACTGCACCAGGATTCTTGAGCAGAGCGATGAAACCCTCGAACACTCTACGACGGGGGGTTGGCACTTCTGGGAGATGGGAAATCATCTCTTCAATCGCTTCTCTATTGTCTGCCCACTCTTTAACGCGCCATGCACTCTCCAGCATTAGCTCGTAATTGTTTTCTCCCTTTGCCAGATCGTACAGCAGGTCCCATTGTTGGAGTTTTTCAGCAGACAGGATCCAATGGTCTTCCCAAAGACAGTACTCGTTCTCGGAGTAGGGTATGGCACTAGCACGAACTTTGCTTTGCGCCACCTCGTATGCGTTAAGTGCTTGTTCCCACATGCCGCACTGCTCATAGGCGAGTGCTATGTTCGTCTGCTCGTGCAGCGAACGGCGTCGCCATAACCCATAGAATAGATCTTCCTCCGCAAGCTCGGCGTAAACATCAGCGAGCGAATCGAAAACGTAATCCCGTACGGATTGATCGTCATCCTTCACATGCTCTAGAGATGCCTCAAGAATTTCAAGACCGACGTGCCACGCACTGAACATCTTTGCCAAGTATTTGACAAGATGTGGAGGTAGTATCATAGTAGGGCTACAAGCATGAATGCCCATCAGAAGAGTCTGAATGACATTGGGGCGCAGGGCAGTCTGCTTGAGGTGGTAATCCTTGCTGAGGAGATTGATGATATGATATGTGATATCCACTTGTTCTCGTTTGGAAAGGCATGCCCACACTGCAGGGAAAACGGATACCCAAGTTTCGTGAGATACCTGGGGATCGAGGAAGAGAAGGTGGCTCATTGACTGAATCAGATTCTGTAGCTTGGGACGAGGGATGGTCGTTATGGATGATGGTAGAGAGACCTTACGTTCGTGAAGGGTTGGAAGGTCTGCATCGGCCGCACCGAGGATAAGGTGAAGCGCGAGATAGATCCAATGGTGATCCGCCAAGCCCTCCCAACTTTGCACACCAAGCACGTAAGTCAAACGATTGATCAAAGATCGAGGGACGCTGACGTCAAGCAGATTCATGAAGCGCTCTCGTAAAGCAGGATCACGGGCTCGACAGCCAAGTAAGAACGAGATCTCTAAACGCACGGTCAGATCACTTCGGCGAAGTGTTTGGTCGGTGTATATATCATATATCAACTCCAAGTATGCATGAAACAACGCCTCGGACCGAGTTTCGAATGTTGACATCTTTTGCAGCATGCTCGCCTTTTCTTTCATTGTAGGATAGGCTTCTTGTTTCTTAGACAGAGCCCAGTTTCGAGCCATATCCAACAGGTAGCGACAAAGAGGATTGCTTTTGGATTTATCCACGAGATATACCAATGAAGTTAAAAGCCATCTGCGCTGGTCACCGAAGTGGGCAATGGAAATCTGCGATATGTCGAGAATGATGATAATTTGGCGGACACAGTTTTCGTATCCAGGCGAGTTTGATGCCGATTGCACATGGTCTTTTGCCAGCTTACTTAACACCTTCATAAGAGCAGCGCTGAAAGGTTCGATACGCTCCGGAACAGCCTGTATGACTGATTTGAGCATGAGAAGCGCGCCTCGTGGACATGTTGATTTCCCGAGACTTTCTCCGATTGCAGCATAGATGAAACCGTGAAATTCAGCCATCTCGCTTGGTTGTTCTTCATCCTCCTTTGGGAGTGGATAAAGCTGCAGCAATTTGTCGAAGATCAGGTGCAGTGCGTCTTGAAGTGAAGTGTCGTCGCAGAGTAAACCTTTGCGAACCAATTTGTTGAGAATCGATGCATTGGCCATAAACCATTCATCAGTTTTCTCTGCGGCGATAATTTGGAGCACCCGAGCCGCAGCCAGAGCTTGTGACACTACGCTCTCCTGCTTAGCATTTTCCAGCTTTCCGTTTTCTTGGTTTAACTCAGTCTACAACATTGATTGACAGATGTACCAATAGCCAGGCGTGGTACTTACCAACTCCAAAGCCCGAGAGAAGAACCGCAATCCGACCGTTACATCTGTCCAACCTTTGGGACCAACCATCATCTGCAAACAGGACAGTGCTTTTGGAACAATTTTGGGCGCTTGCTCATGGTGGAGAGTGGCTAGTCGAACAAGATAGCTAACCATGTTTTCCTTAAACGGAAGAGGTGTTTGCCRGACTGAATCACCATCACCGTTCTTAGATGCCGTTTTAGCTTCCTTTGCTTGCTCTTCCCATGTAAAAATCATCTGTAGTATGTCTATGGTAAGGAGCCTTGTTTCAGTGCTTGATGAGTTTGACATCCCGATTTTGGTTAGAGTATTAGTCATATGGGGTATGAACAGAGAACGGACAGGGTAGAATAACTGAGGCTGTTTGACAATCAGATGATATATGCCTATTATTTGAGCGAGTCCTTCTTCGGCGAGTAGTCGCCGCGTAGTCTTTGCCCATTGAGGGAAGCCAGACTCCCCAGCCTCCGGACGAGGCAGCGACGGAGCAAGCGTGGCAAGGGCATCCTGCCTGAGCTGGGATCGACCTTCGGAATGAGGCAGGCGGAGTAAGCCTGTCCATGCGCGCAAAATGAATTTCTGCGGTGTTTGGAATGCCGCAAAGAATCGAGCAGCCAACAGATAAGCCGTTTGTTTGACGAGGGTATCGTCACTCGTTGTGATGAAGTACCAAGCACATTTGATGATATCTTTCCTGGCGTCTTCCAGCAATTCGGAGTAATATTGTACCAAAGTAGTCGTGACGTGGAGGAGCTCGATTTTGAACATATCATCCGTATCTGAGAAAGTTGTCTCCATATTGGGGTGCCAGATCATGACATGTAAGCGGTTGACGAAATCAGGACCAACAAGGTTGACATTGGGAACTGGGCCTGCCGCATGTGCAAGCAAAATAGGAGTCACGAGATAACGGAAACCATTCATCTTGCTGGTCAGAGGAACTGAGGAATCATTGAACCAGGTTAGGAAGCGCATCAAAACATTTCGTTTGAAAATCAAATCTTGACTGAGAGCTACATGCTCATAGAGGAACTTCGTGACGTGAAGTAGGTCCATGCCAAGATTCCTCGTGTATGCCGCAAGAATATCAAAGAGCAAGTCGACGCGTGGGGACCGCTTTAGACATTGCATGAAGATATCAAGCATAAGAGTGTGTCGTTCAATGACTTCGGTATCAATAACAGCGGATTGTTCGGGCTGTGCCGTCTCCTGGTTCCAAATCTGCAGCAACGCATCGATAACGTACCCATTTTCCGAAAACCATGTAGGAACCAGGTTCGCTAAATCCCCGAGTATCTGTAGCGCAGGTATGATTTGGGCGTCTGGACCAAGCAAAAAGCGTCTGATAAGTACGCTCGTCCGCGACACAAATTCGCACTCCAGGTGGGGAGCTAACTTCGCTTGGAGGATACTTCTGAAAGTCTTCAAATACCGCGGAAAGGCAAGTTTGTTGATGAAGAAGTCGACACTCTCAATGGGATACCTGTCAAGGTATTTCGCAAGGGGTTCCGAAAAGGGACTTTGAGTAGAAAACTGCATTTGGGCTTCGGTTTGTACTACCGCATTGATGAATCCTTCAAGGAAGATGTTGGCCGCGGCAGGTAAGAGGTGGAAAATATTAGCGAGTTTGACTAGTTTTGAGACGTTATCGTTATCTGGTGGCGGCAACCGGGACGATGCCAGCAAGATCTGAGGATCTGCGACAATACGAAAATGGTCCAATAGTTTATGGCCGATCTCAACTTTGAAGTAATTAGTCAATAGCTCGAGTAGACGCGCTAAACCTTCCAGTCCCAGTACTGATAGACGTTTCGCATCAGCAAGGTTTGTGAGAATCGGGCGAAGACCCGTCTGCAAAAGCTCCTTGGGGAGGCGGCTCTGGTGAGTCAAGACTTTTCGGAGACCCTCATGAGCGACTTCCTTGACTTCTTGGGAGGGGAAATACAAAGACTTGAAATACACAGAAGTCACTCTGGAAAAAAATTGATATCAGAAAAGATGCGGTGCATTAATGTCGTCGTAATACCTCTGTCGCGTCTGATGCTGCCTTGAAAAGAAATCTGTCAAAGGCATGGACGCTGTTAGCAGTTTGATACACGCTACACGAAGTCGTGTAACCTCCGCTGCGTGTTGGTGCACATTTCCCCGACCAACTAGAGACGCGTCTTCGGCATCCGCCAAGGCGAGCACTTCGTGTGACAAACGCAAGAACTCGTCATTCAATTCAATCAGAGGTGGATCTAAAGTGAGGCAGTAACGGACAGCTTCAATAATGCCTATCTGTTTGGGGTATGGGAGCGCCCGCAGGGGCTTGGAATAAATCCCCGCCAATATCCGGTCCCGGTGTGGTATAAGTAATTCCACCGCAGACTTGTTGCTCAGAGTCACCAATTCTTCAATACACCGGTGGACAGCTTGACGGACAACCAAATTCGAGCTTTGTAGCTCAGGGAACAATATCCCAACCAGGTGAAAGAGTTTTGATCGAACGTGATTTGCGGCATCGGATTGGAAGATAAGATCGGTATTACCGGTACGCAGAACGTTGATAAGCACGTCGACAACTCCTTCCACGTCACGGGGCAGGTCATATGGAAGATCTTTRAGAACATGGAGCAGAGTACGGACCAGGTCAATGTCACGATCATTGATCCACCGGACGCCCAGGTCTGGAGTGCGGGTCATAATTTCGACCCCTCTACAGCCAGCACGCTTACGAACCCACGGGTCGTCCAAGCAGAGAGCGTTGAACCGATTGGCAATTTGATGTAATATGAAAAGGACGTCTTGGGAAGACACATTGCGCTCGCCACACATTGATACTAGGTCTTGCACGATACGCGCTAGTAAATCTTGTGCGCTTTCAGCCTGCCTGGGGTTGTCGCGAGCAAGAGAGTGAGGTATAGCGTCAAGGAAGCAAGTAAGGAGAGTGCTTGGCGCCGGTCGCACCCCAACCTCCCGATTCTGGCTCTGACGGATTTCCATCTGGAATATAGTCCGCGCTACTTTTTGCAAGTAACTCTCCGCCTTCTCTTTCACATCTAAAGTATGTGTCGCATCGTGTAGCCCTTCCAATGTAGCGGTAAAGGTTTCCTCGGTATTGCGGCCTCTAATTCCCTAATGGTTGCTTTGAATATTTGCAAACCCGCAGTCCTAGGTGACGTACCTCATGCAACAGCACCGATAGGCAATTCTCTAGGAAATTATACGCCTGAACGCGATCGACAGCGGGTCCTTTGCTGAGAATGCGAGTCGACAAGCGAGAGATAGACGTGATTTCAATCTTTTCTACAGTGCCCCCGAACGAAATAGACATCTTGGCGGGCTCAGAATGATCGTGATATGCAAACAAAGGTTCTTTGGTCAGTAAACGCCGGTTCCGACCTCCCAACTTCCCCAGGATGCGTATCGTAGTATGAGCGTGATGATGATTTGCGGGTATCGGCTTCAGCAGAACGAACAAAGCTTCCATCACCTCGCGCAGGACGGAGCTCAAAGTTGGATCGAGAAAATCTGGCGTTAAACTGTCGATACAGAGTTCGAGTGTTCTTAGACCTTGCGAGACAGATTCGGTGTTCCCGCGAAGCGCCATTGCCAGAGGTTGCATCAGATAACTGAGATGAGGGAGAAGATGGGTCAATCGGAGAGGCACAGTGAGGCACAACTCGACGATAGTGTCCCTAACGACACCATCGGAGGCAAGAAGTTGTCGGTTCAAGCTCTCGAGCATCTCCGGTAAAAGAGGTAGAACCTCCTTGTACAAGAGTTCGAAGCGTCCTCCTCCGCCTCCAATGGCTCTGAACAGTGCCCGCAACAAATAGAAGTAATTCAGAGGCTTCGTGGCCTTAGCAGCCAGAGGGAAACAGTCCATGAGTAGTTTGGAGAGATGCGAAGCTAGTATTGGTTCATTCGTTCCCGGAAACTGTGCAACCGCTGCAAATGCCATCTTATACAACCGAATGGTGGCCGCCGCCGTCAAATCGTCGTGTTCGCCAAGGAATGGCAGTCTATCCACGAGATAACGTAAGACGATAGCCAGTAGGGTGGACGACGTGCTCTCCCGACAAAACAGAAATTGGCATACGTTGAGGAGCATGACTCGTTTTTGAACGCATTGGAAAAAGAAGTCAATCTTATGTATCCAAACCTCTTGAAAAACATATAAATTGATCTCTACGAGAGAGTGACCGAACCAGTCGATAGCGTCCGACTGTTCATTGAGACGAGTATCGGGGTCGAACAATAGCATGCAACGTATGCACCCTTCAAACCACCGAAAGATAAGGGTACCATCAGGCGTTGGTGCCTCACATTTTTTGAGCGTGGATAAGCAGACGCGGAAGCCATGGAGTAATGTACGGAATATGAGGCGAGATTCTGTCGTACACTTAGTCTGGACTAGGTTATCCACGTCGAAGGCTTACCATGAAGTACATCTTCAGGTTTTTCTGCAGCAAAGACTGCGCCACCTACTGGCCTTGCCTTTTCAATGAAAATTATATCTGGCGTGGTGGGTTCATCCACTTTTTGGCGCTCCATGCTGGCCATGATTTCGTCCTGAACGGTTGACAGAGCCTCCAGTCTTTCTAGACATGTTCTGAATATGGCACCAATTAGACGAGCAGTCCCCTGTGGCGTATCTTTGTTGACGACGACGTCAGCCAAACCGAAAATCATTTTAGCGAACAAGAGATGCATGTTGTTGCCCAGCGCTGGGTTGTGTAGCATGCGCGAGTACATTTGCACGATTCTAGTTATTTGCTCAACAGAGAGTTCATTTCTTAGGTGGTGAACCATATCAGCAACGGCACTGTAAGCCATAGGCCTATGGCGAAGTCAGCGGAAAGTCATTTTTATGGTGAAAGACTGCTTGCCGTAGCATTTCCTTGCTGGCAATGCCGGTCCCGAGCAGAACATGCTCATCGAAAAGCTTATCAATCTGGTTAAAAAGCRCTATTCGGTGGGGCGTTCCAACCAGATGACGAAAAACAACCATAAGATCCTGAACGATAAAGAGTCAGCGATCGTGTTTCCCTCTTACAGTGAGGGATACAACCTTTCTCAGAGAAATGCCATTGGCAGGGCAATCTAAGAGAAGACGCATGGCACAAAGAACCAATGTCTCTCCCCAGGGCTCACTAATCTCTGATAAAAAGCGCATAACATAAGCCACGTAGGACAATAACTAGGGCTCGAGTAAAACCAACGACCTAACTCCAAGTACATATAACCAACCTTGATCTGGCACTGAATCATATCTGCATATGTCAAGGAATTTTTGATAGTGGGGGCCATTCCAGACCATATACCACCCATCGCCTCGCAATTTGTTCTCGCAACATGTTGCGCTGGAGCCTCAAGCGCAAGAACTTCAAACGCGGGTGTCATAGTAGCTTGAGCTTGAGTTTCTATAGCTTGTCGGTGGATCTGGGACATGATTACCATGACCATTCCAATTTCTCCGATTACTTTGAAACTGCGAATACTGGGAAAAACTGTATTTGGATCAATGGTAGGAGAGTCTTCGGACAACAGCTCTTCTGCTAGCCCTTTTGCATTACGGAAAACTTCTTGGCAAATAGACGCCAGTTCTGCGACGCCCTCTTCAGTATAAGCCCTGTAATTTCGAGTTAGATCAACAAGGGTTTTGCAGGCCGTCACCCCATTCTCTTCATTGTCGTGCCGAAGAACATGTAGCATGCAGTTAAAAATGACATTCACGTGAGAGCGAACGGCTTCGTTGAAAGGTAGCCGATGAATGATTTCGATTAGAACGCGACGAAATTGGTATTCCATAGATTCTTTTTGTAACGATGGCTCTCCGGATCGTAGCAGCTCCAACAGAGCAGGAATAAGATACGGCAGGGCTCTGACGGATTCCGAATCTCTGACAGTGTCCAGCATTTCCCTGATTTCACATGCTACTGCATGTTTTGTTCGAAGGTCTATGAAGAGAGTGGTCAGAGGTATATCCACGAGACGGAGAGGAACGCACCTGTGTGAGGGTCTGCTATCCTAGCGACACGTTGTTCTAGATCTGTGGTCGTGGCCAGATGGGCACTGGCCTCTGTGGGTGTTGTGGCCGCCATAGTGGATGGGGGGGCGTCATACCAAAACGAGCCACGAGCCAGGCTTAAGCCTCAGAAATGGTCATGTGATCCGTGATATGTGACACCCCACGCGTGTGTGACTTCTGAGTGATTCCAAGACTGCTACTCGCTGCGCACGATGGCTTCAAGTGAACTTTTGCAACAAATCCAAGCTGGCAAGAGACTCAAGAAGACTGAAACAAATGACAGAAGTGCGCCTGCTGTTGATAAGCCCAAGACTGGCGGTGCAGGAAGTTCTGGCGGCAGGTCGACTGGTGCTGCGATATCGGATGGTGCAGGTCCCCCGCAGCTGGGTAACCTGTTCGCTGGAGGGGTGCCCAAGTTGAGACCAACCGGAAGTAACAACTTAGGTGCGTTTGTTCAGCATCCACCATGCAGCGAATGTAATCAAGATATCACTAGCGAAACCACCAGCACTTGGCAAGCCACCCATTGTACCCGCAGTGACCAGGCGAGAGTCTCCAACGGCTAATGTGCGACCCTCATCTCCACCTACAAGACCCATTCCCTCTAGGCCACCAAATAGCGCGCCCTCAAAGCCACCCCCTGCACCTCCCAATAGGCCTGGTCCAGCCGTGCCATCTCGAGCTCCGAGCATACCTGCTCGTATGGCTCCGAATGTGCCTTCACGCCCAGCTCCGAGCGTGCCTGCTCGTCCCGCTCCGAGTGCGCCGTCTGTCCTAGCTCGACCTTCACCAGCACTACCGGCTTCGAGTGCGCCATCTGGCCTAGCTCGACCTTCACCAGCACCACCGGCTCCCCATAGACCACCTCCGGGTGTCCGTGTGGCAAGTCCACCTCCCAGACCTCCCCAACCTACCCGTACGGCGAGCCCACCAACCGTTCCTTCTCGCCCGTCACCCTCTATTCCCAGTCGCAATGATTCATCGCCAGTGACAAAAGCTGCACCCCTATTTCCACCTCGAGCGACGTCATCCAAGTCACTGTCAACACCGGGGCGGGCGCCGCCGCCACCGCCACCGCCACGGCCCAGTAGCATGTCCTCGTCCTCGTTGGCGAGGGCTGCACCTCCAACTCCTGAGCGGAAACCAGCAAGTGGGCCTCTGGTACCACCGCGTGTACGTGAACTATCGGAAGGAGCATCGACGGCGCCTCCATCACCCGTGTCACGACCAAGTCTCCTGCCTCCACCGCCGCCCAGGACAAGGACAGTGTCGGGGAGCACGACGCTACCACCACCGCCGAACCGGAGCAACGGAACGGAACAAAGTAAGTGCAAGGAGTAGGGTCGGAGCGACTGACGAGACTCGACGACAGGGCGACCCGCGGCGGAGTACGAGGGACATAAGTTCGAGGTGGAGGGGTTCCCCGAGCCACGCGAGTTCCGGGCGGTGCAGCGGACGTACGCGAGTGGACGGGAACGCGGGAGCGATTGGGACATGAAAAATCTGTAACTACAGTAGTCAGCATATTTGATTACATAATACATAATCTATAGTGACACGTCAGTCTGACAGCGCATATAAACACGCGCCGGCAGCTTTTGGCCCCAATCATGCGTTTCCTTGCGACCGCCTCCTTCCTGGCGTTCGCCGCCCGCGTCTTTGCCGACGCCGACTCGGATGTCATCACTCTTTCCGCTTCCAACTTCGATGAGCTCGTCAACCCGGATCCCATCATCCTGGTCGAGTTCTTTGCCCCCTGGTGCGGCCATTGCAAAGCTCTTGCCCCCCACTACGAGGAGGCCGCCACTGCCCTCAAGGAAAAGAACATCAAGCTTGCAAAAGTCGACTGCGTTGAGCATGCTGAGCTCTGCCAGTCCAAGGGCGTCCAGGGATACCCGTAAGTCGCGTTCTGCATCTAGTGACACTCTCTGACATTGTTGCTCTGAAAAGAACTCTCAAAGTCTACAAAAATGGCGAGGCAAAGGATTACGCTGGCCCGCGCCAGGCTGACGGCATCGTCAGCTACATGATCAAGTCAGTGTAATCGCTCTCCCTCCCTGGTGTTCCTCACCCCCCAATAGACAGTCGCTTCCCGCAGTGTCGGAAATTACCGCTGCTAACCATGTCGAGTTTCAAAGCGCAGACAAGATCGTCGCTATTGCTTACCTCCCTTCGTCAACAGACGCGCCCTCGGCCGAGTTTAGCGCCGCGGCCGAAACTCACCGCGATGACTACCTATTCGGTCTGTCAACGGACCAAGAGACTTTCGAAGCCGCCGGTGTCACCCCTCCGGCCCTCGTTGTATACCGCACTTTCGACGAACCTCGCTCGGAGTACCCGTATCCCGTTTCAGCCCTGACGGCAAACGAAGTCATTGAGTGGCTGAAAGAGTTATCCGTTCCCGTTCTTGACCAAGTCAACGCGGAGAATTACCGTGTCTACGCCACTAGCGACAAACCTCTCGCCTACGTTTTCATCGATCCCAGTAGCGAGAACAAGGATGAGTTGATCGACGCTATTCGGCCCGTAGCTAAAAAGTACAAATCGAAGATGAACTTTGTTTGGATTGATGCTATCCATTTTGGTGACCACGCAAAAGCGTTGAACCTTAGGGAAGCGAAATGGCCCGCCTTCGTTGTTCAAGATATGACAAAGCAACTGAAATACCCCTTGGACCAATCCATTGAAGTTAGCCCAGAGGCCGTGTCAAACCTCGTTCAACAATATCTTGACGGCAAAGTTGAGCCCACACTCAAGAGCGAACCCATTCCCGAATCGCAAGATGAACCCGTTTACGTTGTGGTGGGTAAGAATTTTGAAGAAGTTGTCTTCGACGACAGCAAGGACGTATTCATCGAATTCTATGCCACATGGTAAGATCAAACCAAATTGTAAGCTCTATTGATTTTAACCTTGAATAAGGTGTGGGCACTGCAAACGCCTCAAGCCTATCTGGGATAGCCTCGGCGAGCGGTTCGCTGACCGCAAAGATCGCATCGTAATGTTCGTCATCCTCTTTTTATCCGGGCACCCAGCTAACACCCTCCCGTTTAGTGCTAAGATGGAGGCCACTGAGAACGACCTTCCTGCGTCTCTTTCTTTCCAAGTCTCCGGATTCCCCACCATCAAGTTCAAACCCGCCGGTTCTCGTGACTTCATCGATTATGATGGTGACCGGACCCTCGAGAGTCTCGTCGAGTTCGTTGAAAAGACTGCCAAGAACTCACTCGAACCGCCTGCCCCTGCTCAGGATGATGCTCAAGAACCCCTCACGCAATCGACACCCGTAGTTGAAGAATCACCCGCAGTTAAAGAATCGGTAGCTGCAACTGAAGAAGGAACTCATGATGAACTATGATCATTCCATATTTATAAAGGGTATCTTGAATAAGTTGAGGAAAGTGCAGAATGGTATCGAGACACAGTATCCATCATTTGTGCTGGTCCTTCCTAATCTTATAGTAGTCCGAGAATGACAATCTTATACCTAAGAAGCGACAATCCAGGTCAGGGTGTGCTTGAAGGTATATCACAATACTTTGTGTCTTTTCTGTGAAGAGTACACCGTACTCCTTTAATTTCCGCAGAATGGTATGGAGAGCTTCTGTTGAATTAAGATCAGGAAGAGATCCCGTATGCACTCCCTACAATAATCAACTAGAGCGTCAAAATATGGTGCCAAGCTTACCCTCGCTCTATCCAACAGCTGGTCTCGGCGTGACGACTCAGATAGGCAATAGTTGTAAAAGTTATCCTACGGATGCATTGATCTTGTGTATGATACACAGTATAGAGTACGCTTACAGTTGCTTCGCGGAACTGCACGATGATTGAGAATACTTCTCTAACGAGGTTCAAGACGTTTTCCTGCGACTAACGTTACATACAAATTGGACGTGAGGAATTCGCAAAACGTACCTCTTTCCCGGCCCTCGGGCTCAACAGCAAAATCTTCTTCTCCAACTTGTCTAAATACGTTCGATGTGCTTCGATCAATGCATCAAGACCTCCTTCTTTCTTTGCCAGGAGTTCTGTCAGAGTTTTCCAGGAACACTCGATGACCTCGAGATGGCAATACGCCTGTATCTGGCGTACAAAATGAATCATTTCTGCCACCACAAGCCTTATTTGGTGCCATTCCAGGCTCAACTCTGCTTGGCAATGAGTGCAGACAAAATCACTAGCACAATGTCGTACCCGGAACTCGCAGAAAGCGGCGCGCACCGCCTGCCATCCTCATCCAGCCTCTATTCAAAACAACTTCGATACGCTTTATCTGCCATAAATGCTTGAAAATTTTCAGATATTTTTCCATTGAAGCTGAGTTTAACACCGTATCGATAGGCGCGTCGACTTTGTACTCCAGGGTAAAAACGTCCCAGCCGATTTCTCCATGGGAATACTCGAGCATACGAGCGTCCAGTCGGCGCAATACGTCAGGTGAATCACTCTGGGCATTGGAGGAACGGACGGCAGTTTCTAACGTTGCCGTCAAGTTATGCCGGTAAAGCGTGTTTGCTGGTCTTGACAAGCTAGAACTGTAGATTAGGTTAGTCCATTTGCAAGGTCTCAATGTCAACGACATCACCCAAGTGCCTCCATCAGTTGATCTACAAAGTCGCCGCGTCCGAGCAGCATGTAGTTTTTGAGTGCGGTTAGGTGATCGAGTAGCTTAAATTTATCCAGAAATATCTCAAACAATCTTTGACTGGCAATCTGATATGCAGAGTCGATCAATCGTTCGAGACCGGCAATATCGCTGTACCGCAACACTGACGAAAAGCATAAACAGGCCATTATGTATGGTAGGCGGAGCACAGGTACTTACTTCCCCCGGTCGTGTTCATCTTTTCCTGAGTTACGACCCAGTCACTATCGTGGCAACTATATCGAATAAAATTCAAGCTTTTTCCAGTCGCAAATATCTTTGGCCTGATTTTGAATAACGGCAAAGAAACAAGCACTGAGCACATACTTTTTTTCCAAAGGTCTCCCCGACGAATGCTGGAAGCATCTGCTTCTGTAGCTGATATTTCTTTTCCCACAGTCTAAGTCCATCTGCCCTGCCAGATACGTCGTCTGGGATTAAGCCACCAAAACCGCCATCTCCTGATAGTTGACCAACGCCGACGAGAGATGATGGGTACAGATAATTCAGATTCGCCATGGCAGGATCTGCCGCGACGAAGAATTCCGAAAACGGATCGTACAACTCTCCTGAGAACAGCCACTTGTGAAGTGTTGCAAAGAATGGTTTGGATACCTGGACAAGATAAGCTGCATCAGATAAATTCTCTTGAATAGTACCTCTTCCAAGAGTTGATCCGTGAATTTGCGGACAAATGGATCACCATTGTCCGTATACCCGTGAATCAGGTTGACCAGCGCTCCGCCATGGGCATCTGAGAATTGAATTAGATAACATTTGAGTGCCAAACGTGACGAGTTTACCTCTTGCCCCTTCTACACACACGCTCATCATTCTCATCCGTAACCTCCAGTCATTTATCCAGACGTCCAGCCGCCGTAAGGTAAGACCCGTGCGCTCGTCCAGCTGTTGCTCGTTTCCAATAACCTCGGCTTTCCCGTCAGAAACCATTTGAGATTCAAGGATTGCAATTAGTCTGTAATATTCCGTCAACTGCGCCTGAAGGTGATGGCAAAGGCTTTGTTCAATCATGCCGACCCCAACTGCATTCTCCCTCTCACTAACAAAAGATTCCACCCTGGCATACAGGTAGCCAACTTCTGCTAATCGATGTATCAAGGCTCGAGTTGGTGGAGGAATGACATGGTTCTATAAGACAGTTGGCAACCAGCAACCCTCAGCGCATACACTCACCGGTTCATCCGTGAATTGTATTGAGTAATCCGCCTCAGAGCCAATGAATTTTATGTAGCGACCTGAAATGCCCTGTAGTAGGTACAACGCATCACGAAGGAGTAAGTTCTCTGGTAGACAATCTCGCGCTTGTAACGCGACGTTCAGACTTCGACCTATGGCAAAGAGGGAGTAACTTACCGATTTTGTGGCGATAGCTTTTCAAGATATCAGCTTTGGATTTGCCGTGTGGTTGAGTTTCTGAAATCCGATATGATGAAGAGGTCTTTACTGAAAGAGGCTGCGTCATCGAATTTAAGGGCCGTGATGATGATCCCAGTGAATGGATGAACAAGACAGACGCGTGTTTCTTCGATAGGACGGGCTTGGGTAGCCAGAATGTCGTAAACTTAACTCAAATGGAATATAGTGCATCATTTACCTGATCGAGAAGACGAGAGAACAGATTGGCGAACTTCAGCGCTGATGAATTATTCGATACTAAGACATGCTCAGTTGGCCCTCGGGAGAAGGATCTCATTTTGTTCGACATACATTTTTGCTTGATTTGATCAGATAGCCGTGCAGTGTCTGAGGTGGACTCTTGACTAGAAGGGCTTCACGACCTATCAAACAAGCGTGGCACGGGAATAACGATGACGCATGCCTAGACAATATCTCCTGACAACGTGCAACAAGTCTCCTTCTAAGTTCCTCATCGAAGTTCGACTGTGGTACTAATGTATTAACAAGAGACTCGAGTGCTGGAAGGGGAGCCATCAAGCGTCGACTATGTCACARACCATTCAGCCCTTCAGCGAGTGACAGACATAACAACAGAATCTCCAGGGACTCTACAACTCTAGAGCTACAGTTTAACCTCCTTCAGGCCATCCTTCCAGAATGTGAAATAGGCTACAAGCTTGTTAGCGCATCAACGTAGCACATATGTTCCCGTACTTACGGGTGATGCCGTCATCCTGACTTGCACGTCAGCGATCTATGTATTTAGACCTTCTTACACTGCACTCACCCTATAATTCAAGAGTGCTACCATTCCCTCAACATCGCCGGATTCGCCTGTGTACTGATCACGCAACATCAATATCTTTCGAATTCATAAAAACCCGTAGCCACCTACGAATTCATAGTCCTTGAATTTGGCGACAATTTTCTTTGCATATGCTTGTGCGCCCTTTTCAAACGCTTCTACGCGGTCTGGCTTTGTCGCTTCTAGTTTCGCCTTCACTAATTTCATGTACCCCTGATTATATCTAATCGCCGGAAATGAGGGACGGGATACAGAAAACGTACCTTGAGATAAGTAAGATACGATTTCTTGTCAAAAGTGGTTGGCTGGAGCCGAAAACTATGAATAACATTGTTGACGGACTTCGCGCCATCTTCCAAGGCCTCGTCCTGCTCCTCTGAGGAAGGGTTGGCGCCTAGATGCCTGATGGTTGATTGGATAATCACAGAATATCAATAGTATGCGAACCGATGTCTACATCTCCCTCCTTGATGATCATCATGGCACAATCGACCTCAATAACGATGTCATCAACGGTCTTCCTGGATTGTCGTAAGATGAAGGATGTGCAGAGATGCGCAGGCAGCATACACGGGAAATGCGTCGGAGACCATCTCGTCGCCGCTTATGATGTCCTCAAAGAGTAACATGTCTAAGATAGTAAGAAGTAGAAAATTGAGCAATGAAGGCAAGAGGCAGATCGATCAGATCTCTTAAGGCTGCCGACACGGTCACGTGTCGCTTATCGCGATTTCTGGATATTTTCTCTTTTGTGCACATGGATTATCAGCCTCTCGTCCTCAAGGCCCATCCGCGCCCGTCCACCAAGCATAATCCCGAGTCTCGCTACTGGCGCCAGTTTAAGTACCCCGTGTTCATAAAGGAATATGCCCCTGTTACCTCCATTCACTTCGCCCCGACAAAGCCGCATAGATATGCTGTGACAGCTGCCACAAGGGTGCAAATATATGCACCGCGAACGCAGAAAGTTGTTAAGACTATTTCCAGATTCAAGGACGTTGCGAGGAGCGGAAACATCAGAGAAGATGGCAAGTTGCTCGCTGCTGGCGATGACAGTGGCCTTGTTCAGGTAATTTTGAAGTCACATCCTATATATCCGTTCACCTACATTGCACCAAGGTTTTTGACATGAGCTCGCGCACCATTCTGCGCACGCTTGACTCACACAAGCAGCCTGTCCATGTTACCAAATTCTCACCCTCGACACCCACGCAAGTCCTTTCGTGTTCGGATGATACAACGGTCAAATTATGGGACATTCCTTCTCAAGCGTCCATTGTCACGTTCACCTCGCACACGGACTATGTTCGGACCGGCCAAGTATCCACTTCAAATCCCAATCTACTTCTAACTGGCTCGTATGACGGCACTGTCAGGTTGTTCGATGCAAGGACAGGGAACTGTGAGATGCTCATGGGCGCACCTACCGCCGGCACGTCCGCTGCGTCTATGCCTGTCGAACAAGTTCTCATGTTCCCGTCCGGGACAGCTGCATTATCAACGGCTGGCCCAATCCTAAGAGTGTGGGATATCGTAGCAGGTGGTCGTTGCATCCGCGCTTCATCAAATCACCAAAAGACTATCACAGCTCTGACGTTTAATGCGGACGCTAGCCGTCTTTTGACAGGCAGTTTAGACCACTTGGTCAAAGTATATGATGTGAGCACGTACAAGGTAGTGCACACCATGCGATACCCTGCCCCATTACTGTCGCTTGCGATATCTGTATGCACAAAGTTTATCTATGATTTGATTTATCGCTGATACAATCTCCAGCCAGATGAAACGCATATTGCTGCAGGCATGGCCGATGGCACTCTGTCAGTTCGCTTCCGTCGACCCAAAGCGATGGAATTGGTTGGGCTTGGATCTGCGCACGCGACCGCTGTCAGCGGTATGCTTAACCCCTCATTCCAGGGAGTGGGGCGTGGAACTATACGAGAAAAATCGCGCCCGAGACCCACTGGTGATGCAGACGAGTTCAGAGTAGAAAGCAGGAGAACCAAGCGGCTAAAAGATTACGACAAACTTCTGAAGGGTTTCAAATATTCAGCTGCTCTAGACGCAGTTCTTCGTAAGGTGAGCAGCATCCAATCCCTTTTATGATGGCGTATTGATAAGTGCGTTTAGCAAGTGCCGCCAACCACTACATTTTCTCTCATTCAAGAATTGATACACCGCGATGGTCTGAGGTCCGCCCTGGCGGGTCGTGATGACGTACTTTTAGAACCAATCCTCAGGCTTCTGGTCAAGTACGTTTCTGATTCTCGGTTTGGTCAACTAGTCTGCGACATTACTACCCTTGTCCTTGGTATGTATGAAATATTTTAAAGGGAATCTCTGTTAATAATTGCGCAGACATGTATGGTGCTGTTCTGGCACAGTCGCCTGTAATCGACTCGCTCTTTCTCCAGCTGCGCAGAAAAGTTGCCGCCGAAATACGATTTCAGAAGGAGCTAGTGAAAATCAAGGGTGCATTGCACATGATTTTGGCCTCGACGAACCCAAGCGCTACTTTCAATTGACGTTGCGTAGAAGTCATAATCACGTATACTGTATGTGTTTTTGTTCAGTCGTCGTGTCAAGTGCATTAATCAGGTTTTGAAGGATCTCCTTTAATGGAGCCGACTCATGAATGGCAGCTTCCTTATTTTCCGGTTGATCGTCGATGTTAGCATGGTAGATTCGCAATATTTGGACGATGTCAGCTAGGCTCTGGTTCTTGCGGCCCAAGATTTTCAACGCATGCGCGCGTATCTAAGACGGGTCAAATGTGAATCTCAGCAACGAGGTTGGGCACTTACGCCATCATCCTCCATGATGATCCAGGCGAGAATATAATCAACGGTTTGCAGCGTATACAAACCACCGTCAAGCCGACGTAGGTACCAGAGGTCCTCGTCATCCATGTCATCTCCCTCCGCCATTTTTTCCTGTAAATCTTTATTATCGCCTGCGAATCGAATGTTTAAACAAGTCCTTTAACCTTTTTTTCTGTTTCGATCGCTGTATCAGTTGCCTTTAGCCTGGTATGTGCATTGTCGCGTATTTCAAGAAGTTTGTCAACTTTCTCGTAGTCACCCTCGACGAATTTAGATAGGAAACGAATACGGCTGGTTGAGTCCGATGCAATATTCGAGAGGAGAGACGACATTATTCCGAGAATATGAGCTACATCCTCAGACGCAGGAGTCGTTGTGGTCGACCTTTGTTTCCTGGCCTTAGTAATATAAAGCTCAGTAACCGTACAATCAATGGAAACTGAGAGATACCTTGCCCATGAACGCCGAAAAGAGTGCCTTTAGGCCGAGCGCCTCGACAAATGCTTCACAAACAGCGGAGCTCGCAGCGCCAGACATGGCATAGTCTAGAGTCTTGATTGCCCTTGACTTGGACTGCATTTTGTCCCTGTGACGCGTCATTGAGCTAATCAAGAGAACAAAAGAATAAGCCTACGCACTTTATCATTAAGATCATAAGATCGGGACCTTCTGCTTCAAGGAACAATTTCTTGATTGCTACTTCTGATAGCGCAGAACAGAGTGAATCGAAAATATTTTCCATGAACTCAGTTTCGTCAGCATCAATAGGATCTCTCCGACGATATCGCTGGAATGCTTGTTAGTTGAATGTCCGTACTTATGGCAATAAGTCGGTACCGAAAGGACTTTCAGAATGTTTTCTACACCATTTTCCTTGCCAAGCTCCAGCCTGTTAGCAGTATTATTCTGAAGTAATATAGACAACAGTTCCGCTGTATAACCTCTATTCTCATCATGCTGTTTATGTTGAATCCGATTCAGTAGCCAGGATAGAATCTTTGTCTTTGAGGCTAGTTGTGTTGCTAGATCGGGGTTGAAGCCAAGTAAGTTCTCGAAGATACCTGTATGAAGTCAATGAGGCGAATCGCATGGGGCAAGTGTCCTGACCAAGAACATGGAATACACCTTGTCGGTCCGCTTCTTCGTCTTCGTTTAGTCTCGATAGATTGTCGACGAGTAATTCCATAATCGAATTTTCCAGCTAAAAATGGTTGGTAGTCAGTACATTCGAATGAACTGCAACTGAGAACACTACCAATCCATCAACCAGACTCTTCATTGCCGCCGCGGTTTCCTCTGCCGACTCCTCGTCCTCCTCATTCCCTGCATCTTCATCAGTAAGCTCATGGATAAGTTCTACGACGTCGATGACGATGTCTACGTTTTCGTGCGCGAGAAGCCCGATGAGTCTTGTCAGTGAACCTGAACGAGCGAGTTCTGGGTATGCCACCGATGGGACCTGGGACAGATGAAGTAACGATTTTATGGCGGCATCAAGGTCGGCTTCTGAGTCAATGAACCTAGCGTTCTCGATAAATTATGCATGACTAGCTTGACGTTAATACTCACTTGGTAGGATCGTCAGGGTATTTAGACCGCTGATCCTGATTCTTATTGACTGCACGCTCTAGCCGTAAAAGCATCCGTCTAATTGATGTAAGTGACAGAGAATCTGTCTGCGGAGGTAAACTGTATCAATACTCCCGCCCTGAAGCCCAATTTGACTCACGTCTTGCTCGATACCCTCACCGGAGGCTTTATCGAATATATTCAGAATCTCTTTTTGCTCTGCGGTCAAGCCACCTCCATAAAAACGACCTTCTTCATCTTCCTCGGCGAAATAGTCCGCGTCTCCTCCAGGTGCAAAGTCGCGTACAACTTCATCGTCTTGTACTTCTTCCATCGTCACAGTCATTTTTTTCGTTTGAGTTTCCTGCGAAGAGGATTGGTCATTTTCTTGCGCCACCACTTCCATCTTCATTTTCTTCAACATATCTGGCGTTGGTGCATCTGGCATTTTCCTCTTGTTACTACCGGAAGGCAATTTTGGAGCCTGGTGTTTCTAATAAATATAATGCACAAGCGACTGTACTACGCATTACCTTGAAAAGCTTGTCGATGTCCATCGTAGACGATGACTATGGAATGAAGCCAACCTCCGCGTTGTAACTCAGCGTGATAGCCGAAACGAAGGCCGCGTGACACGCGGTCCCCCACTTTATTGAGTGACGAGCTACAAGTTATTTTCGTAGCTGCTAGTGATGTTGTGGGGGTGGTGG
>JNHV02000100.1:0-40369 GCA_001691785.3 Amanita brunnescens Koide BX004 | reverse complement strand
CCCCCCCGGCCGCACAAATCTGAGTCAAAACTAGCCCGATACCAGAATACGCGTGAATGAGGTAGGGATCTAGCTACTCACTCACGTAACGTTGTTTAATAATTTGAAGCGCTTAAGGTTCCGTTGATACCGTCCAATTGGAATGATTCAGCTCAAAATTTACAACCATCTCGGGAGCTGTTGTAGCTGTTACCCAATTTTGCGCCACAACGCTTTCCAGCTTCATAGACTCACGCGCATTCTTTAAGTTGTAAAATGGTTTTAACGAGAAATGACATACGGGTTATCAGGATGAAGAACCGATGTCCCAGCAATGGATCTGTACCTCGCGCCTTTCTCTCCGGCGAATTCGCCAAGATGGTAACGGCATAAGACAAGAGAGAGCTTCATCACGGCCGATATCTTCGTTATGATGGAAACAAGATGACAGGATGAATGGCCCCGAAAGGATTGTCATCCGCAGTTTTCTTACTCAAAGACACCGCCTTCCACGGTAATTTTACCTAGTCGTAGCGTGGCTTCCTTGTATCGGGATGTCCGGGAGTTCAGGCCCCTTTGCGTATCACAACCCTGTCGGTAACATGTTAAGGCAATATACATAGCTGTTGCTCTTATCTATTCCCGTTTATCGCCGCTTCTCGTCGACATATATATACGGACTGCATTCTTCATACAAGTCTGAGAGTCATGAAACAACGCCAATTCTTAACTGAAGAGGTCATCCAGGTAGGGTATAGCGGCCCTTCCTGGAAGGGCAAAGAAGCAGCACACCAGGCTGGGGTAATACACATTGCCCTACCCTCCGTGAATCCAGAATTTGTCCTCCCAAAACGCAGTTCACTTGCAATCATTCTCGTCGCCAACGTATTGCTACAGGTGAGTATCTGTACTGCATCTGTACACCCTCTTACCGTCGAGTAGATTTCATTTTTCATCATCATTCCATCGGCTAATGATTATGCACAATATCTTGGGGGAGACTCGACATTTTCTGGATTGACAATCGGCATACCCACGGTATTCTCAAGCCTGGCTTTGATACCGCTCTTGCGGTACGACAAAGGTCAGATGATCCAAAACCCACACGCTTTAGCCTAACTCCGTTTGCTTGGTGTAACAGGGGGCTATAAGTTACCTCTTCATGTCAGCTGCGCATCTTGCATCACCGGACACATTCTTTATTCTTTGGCGTACAGTACCCGCTACTTGTATCTCATCCTGATAGGGCGCATGGTAACCGGTTTCGCTATCGCCATGATGATGTATTGCAAGAGATACTGTTCAGACCCGCGGATTGTCGGTATTCGGCGAAGAACTACGCTCGCCGCATTTTTAATCTTGGGACAAGGTCTAGGCATGACAGCCAGTCCATTTTTTGGAGGTCTGCTCTACAAGGTTGGGTTCAGGAATCCAATCTTCAACGGATACACGAGTCCAGGATGGATCATGGCATTCGTATGGTGCATCTTCTGGATTTGCATAATCGTGTGGTACGAAGATGTCCCTAGAGACCAAGGTTTCCTCCCCTCCTCTCCGGATGCTAAATCTATGGAAGAGAGCCATCAAAAGTCTTCCGGAGAAAATTCCAGTCCAGAACCCTTTTCTCTCACCTTCCGACGAATAGCGGTGATAATATGCATGTGTTGGCTCGCCATGACATATTTTTTCATCCTTGGAGCTTGGGAATCCAATATACCGGTCTTTGGCGCTTACACGAAGCAACTCCATTTGTCACCCTTCGCGGCGGGAAATTTCATCGCATTGGGAGGCGCCGCGGCGTTTCCATTTCTTGTCCTGAACATATATTTGGCACGACGCATCGAGGACCGCAAAATGCTAGCTTTCGGCACTAGCCTGGGCCTCATTGCATTGTTTGTCTTCCTCGCCCTGCTGGAGACGGATAAAGTGAATTATGGCAGCATATTTGTCTGCTGGTGGGCTGTTGTCTTGGGCTTCAACACCGCGTTCACTGTGCCAGTCAGTTTGCTGAGCAAGCAATTCCCCCCATCCTGGAACAATAAGACATCGATCATGGTGCAGTGCAGCACGTATGTTGGGAGAGTAGCAGGGGCAATATTTGGTAGCAGTGGCGTAAGCATTGGGATGCGTACGTATGTGGGTACCGAAATCGTTTTGACAGGAATAGGCACGCTTCTTTACATCGCTCTTTGGCGTGAGCTCAAAGCCAAACGCGGTTAGCTAAAACTTACTTTATCACTAATCTATCAAGAATACTTCGGTGTTATATGTATAAATCCATAATTATATCTTTATCTTCGAAGCTGCCAGTGCACATACTTTTTCATCCGATTGGAATCGCTTTACCGTTCAGTACTCCATTGTCAGTTGATTAATTCGGCGACTGACTCTTCATTCGAATATTAGCGCCGTAGATCTGGGTTGAAGGCAGGAGTGTGGGAGATTCTCAGATTCGGACTAATCCAAGCCTCTAGCCAAACAAAGATCGCGCTCGCTGATTGGTCCGATCGTATATGAAGACCATTTTCCTAGCCATTCCTTCTTATCTCTGCCATGCCCGCTGAAGTCTCCATCCAACCTCAGGACTCGAAAGAGGGGGATGATGCAGAAAAGCTCAAGGCAACAAGACAAGGTGTGTATCACTGCTTTTACGGATTTCTACTCCTGACGACGCTTCTTATAGTCGAGTTCTATTTCGCGGACTCAAATCTCCCATATGACAAGTGAATCTTGTTTCTAGCCATTTATGACCATTCTCATCGCAACGTTACTGAAGGTTTATGTGGACGCTATACTCGAAAGACCCAGACCACTGGGTCCCTATCGAAACAATTGCTTCCTTCAAGCGCATGCGTGAATTTGAGCCCCTTGGAGTTGAGTGGGTTACGGAAGCACTGAAACTCAGCGATTTTCTTGAGGTGGACGAAACAAAGACAAAAGTTAGGCGGAAAACAGAGGTAACGGCGCCTAAGGACCAATTCCAGCGGAGTATCTACGCTGTATGTCCGCCCATCCTAATGAATATACTATTCTTATTCTATTTATTCAGAAAGGATTTGGAGAAGAAACCTCTACTTTGCAGACAGAACTTGAAGAATATTTCAACAAATTTGGTCGTGTAAATGCGGTTCGCATGCGCAGAGACCAAGATAAAAAGTTCAAGGTTCAAGTTAACGTGATTCGGCACGGACAGCATACTGACCTATGTGTAGGGCTCAGTTTTCGTCGAGTTCTCTGATTTCAGTACTGTTGGAAAGTTCCTCAAGGAGGATCCGAAGCCGACATGGAATGGAACAGAGCTGATCACCATGTCAAAGTAGATATTTACCTCACACCTCACTTTCTCATTCATCTAACATGCAAATTCAGAGAGGCTTACTGTGACATGAAGATCCAAGAAAAGGGCCTCAAGGGCAAGGCTGCGGAAAATCGCAAAGATGCGATGAACAGCCGAGGTTTCAATGCATTCCGTTTGATGGGTCTTGGTTCAAAGGATGGAAAGGACGCATCCTCAAGCAGTGATGCAAATAAGGAAATCTTACTGGATTTCTTGGGCCACAAAATCCGCTTATTCAAGGATGAGAGTGGAAATGGGACTGTCAAGGAGGAAGACGTTCCATTTGTACGCGGTGCAACGCTTAGATTCGACGGTTGTGGTGGGTCGGTATCGTGGTCGGACATCAAGGTAACGTAGCTGCCTTTTCAGTCGTTACCATAACAGCTGTTCATGATATTCGCAGGAGCCGATCAAGCAAAAATTCGATGGGAAAGCGCCGTTCATCCAGTATACGTCTGGTGACGACTTTGGTCTAGTTGGGTTCCACAGGGTGCTTTCGGAAGAAGATATCGCTACTGTTAAAGAGCTCATCAAAACTATCAACTCAAATGAAGTTAGCTGGTCCCTTCCAGAAGGTATATCCCCTTTTCAATCCATTGCCTCCAGCTTGATTCTTGGGTAGAGGACCTGGAGAAAACATTTCAGATTGAACGTGCGCGGACCGCCGCTCGCAATGCCTTCTCTCAACAGGATCGTGGCTCCCAAAAAGGAGGCAGAGGAGGGAGGGGCGGTAGTCGAGGTGGTCGAGGTGGGCGTGGTGGGCGTGGTGGGCGTGGTGGACGCAGCGGAGGTGGCAGGAAGGACGGCAACACTGGCTCGGCCGGAACCAGTGAAAGTCAAGCAGGGGAAAAGAGGAAAAGGGAGATAGAGCCCGACGGCGCCACAGGCGCTGGCACCCGAGGCACAAATGCACCCCCAGTGCTGCAAACTGCGAAAAAAGTAAAGACGAACGATGGGGAAGCCAAGTCCGCTGAAACGTCCTAGCTGTTCCCAAGGAACAGCAGAAACTTCGTTTCGTATGGACGTAACGCTTGTATTTTTTACTCCCGCTATTGTTAGTAGTATGCAAAGCTGTACGTATCTATCATTTATCCGCGCAGAGTGTACACGCACATTTTGGGGACGGATGGCTATACCGCAAACTGTTTCAGCGAATTCAGAGGTGTCGTTTGGGGCAACAACTAAGTATGTATGGAACATTATTACAATTGATGTTATGTATTTGTATCAGTACTGATTCACGCGCTCGAGGCCGACGATGAACCATTTGATTCAATCCTAGCCTCTTCTGCTTTCGTTCGCTGCCCTGAGCCGGATCTCGTTGAGTAGCCAGCTGGCTTCCAGCTGCGTGAAGTCCAGGGACGACAGTTTGGATCATTGTACATCTGTCTTGAATATGAAGCTAAGACTGAAAGGATCTTCAAATTTATACGTACGTCATCGACCCCCTCAAGTGTGAGATCGGCTGATTCATAGACGAATAGGTATACCACCACAGCTCCCGCAAGATTACAAGCTGTCTTCAATTGTCAACGTGATTGTCTTTACTCAACTGCTACGACTGACCGGCAAATATGAATCCGTATCGGAAATGGATAGAAGACGTGATGAAGGGAGTAAAGAAGGCAAGCAAAAAGTTCCACAGCCTGTGTAGTGTTAGGCGGTGAGCAAGATAGGTCAATAAGACCTACCAGTTCGATGCCGTTGCCAGCGCTGCTTGCTTAGCTCTGGTACGCGTGGGGAATGATTCTCCAACTATAATCCAGATGCCCCTGATAACGTTCTTAGCTTCGACAACCGAAAATGGGCATTTCAGTACTTACGGAGCCCAGGTCATGGCAAACCCGAGGATGAACATGCAAGCGCTGACGATCATCACTGTACAGCTAGTGTCAACATTAATCGAGGAGCGCCACAAATGGGATCCTACATTTTGCAACTCCTCGACTAGTTGAAGGGTCCTTTGCTGTTCCCGCTGCGGCAAAAATAAAAAGCCAAGCCGATTGCCAGAGGCCTCCATAAATTAGGGGTAAGCGACGCCCAAACTATAGACATTAGCGCCGAGTTGTTATATGCTGGCATGATACTTACCCTTTCCAATACATAAAGTCCACCGAAAGTACACACAACATTGACTCCGCCAAGAATAATTTGGGTAACAAATGGATCAACGATTCCCACAGAAGTGAATACGGTTGCACCGTAATAGAAGAAATAGTTGGCTCCTGTAAGCTGCTGGAGACACTGTAGGGCCATGCCTAGAATCTAGTGAGTCATGGGCATTCAAAGCGAAGATGGATATGACCTAGAAGAGTTCTGTACAATACTTGGTGCTGTGACCTGAAGCAATCAACCCAGCCTCCGCGAGTTGTACGTTCCACCTCCCAGTGATCACGGATCTTATCTACTTCGGCGGTAACCAGTTTGTTTCCCTCAAAATCTGATGGGGAAAAACCATATGCCTTGGCAATCGAGACTTTTGCCTCTTCTATACGACCGCGGGTGACAAGCCATCTGCATTCATTAAGTAGATATCTCAATGCACACAGGAATATCTGACCTGGGACTCTCTGGCATGAACGAAATTCCAAGAGATAAAAAACCCGGCCATATCAAGCTGATGCCGACAACGGAACGCCAAGATTTTCCACCTGACAAGTCGCGAGTTCCAATCGAAATGGAATCTATTGCAATTCGATGAATGTTCAAGTTTTGAATTTTTTGGGAGATGTACGTACACGCAACAAGGATACCAAGTGTGATGAACAGCTGATAAGTGGCCGTTAACGCCCCACGGATGTTCGAGGGGGCAGTCTCGGCTTGATACTGTTCATATCATTACATGACAGGCGCATATATGCATGAAAAAGACTTACCAAAGGTACTGCGGCGCTGAGAGCGCCAATTCCGAAACCGCTGATGAATCTGCCGACCGCAAACTGTTGCCAAACACGTATCGTTGCTAGCTGTATTGCAACACCGATCATGAAAACGAAGCATTCGATAACCATGGCTTTACGCCTCCCAAGCAGGTCAGCCACGCTAGGGAGAATGAAAATTAAGAAGGTGCAAAGGACACTTGACATACGGCGCGCCTAGTAAAGCTCCTGCAAGGGTTCCTATGGATAACAGTGCAACTATAACACCGGCGCGCGCGTTGCCAAAGTGGCATGTACTCGCCACGCCTCGTGTGGTGCACTCAGCAAAGCGTACTTTGAAGTTATCCATGAGTAAGATATCGCTGATTTGGCCCGTATCATAACCAAAGATGAAGCCACCGATACTGGCGACGAGAGCCAGCAAGATGGCTACATAGCCAATTGGCATACCACGCCTGGTCCGCGTTTAGAAAAAGCGAATAGTATATGCGGGATAGAAACGTACACGTAGAAAAGCGGCATAGTGGACTAACGAGAAGAGGTATGGTTCTTGCGCATTTTAAGGTCGACAGAAAATAGAAAAGTGCGCGATGTCATTTTGCACGGATCTAGATAGCCAACCCCAACTTTCAGGAGAACCCCTGGCATGCGAAGTATTCCCCCTTGTCGGCTGCCCGCGTCTAGCTAGCCTTAGGCAAGTTATATGCGCTCCTGTAATATTATTGGCGACGTCAGATTTCATCACCGTCTTAGCATCGTCCAATCTATTTTCCAGGTGTGACAAACTCAGTAATGCACGCGGCAGTGACGTCGTGCATTAGTCCCTCCCGCTAGCCCCTGCCTGCGCATGCTTTGTAGCATAGAGCTAATTGGGCGAGGAGTTCAAGCGCGATTTCCACGCGCAGCGCGTGTACGCGATTACCTCGGAGAAGGAAAAGTTTGAGTGCATCCCGCGAGTTGGCGGAGCAAGTCGCGGTCCGAAAATAGCCCAGAACGGGTCCGGGTCACGTCACAAGGTGTTACACCCAATTTAACCTTCGCGACGACCACTATGGCCCCTACGCGTTCACAGAGATATTCTAACAAGAGGAATAATCAGCCTGGCCCAAGTCAAGTTCCGCTGCTCCAAGACGCGGAAGAAGATGGGAACGAAGAAGCAGGGGCAAACATGGACGAAGATGTCGTCGTTGGGAATGCGGAATCGGTGAGTGCCATCCAAGCCCAAAATATTTTTTCGTCGACGATCTCCCTAGGAAGTACTTCGAAAAGCCGCGGACCTCGTTCGCCTTGCGCTCTTTAACGAGCAGCGACGCGCTGCTTTGCGCCGCGATGACATATCGAAAAAAGGTGCCTTAAACTTGGCGCGACGTGAAGATTATCTGGTGCTGAATATGTTTCTCAGTCCTTGGTCCTAACACACGCTTGTTCAACCAAGTGTTTAATCAAGCGAACCGCTTGCTAAATAAAACGTTCGGAATGGAGCTTGTGGAACTACCGACGCGTGCGAATATAATCCAGGACCAGGGTGGTGCAGATGTCGATCTCGATGAAGCGCGAAAAGCTACGGGAATTCACAAAAAAGGTAGCTTCTAGCACACCCCCTAGTTACTAATTTTCATCCCGCAATAAATAGCGGCTGCGTCGGGATCCAAGACATACATATTGCGGTCTGTTCTTGATCCTCGGTTAATAGAGGCCGCTGCACAGACGGATGAGCAGATACATGAGGAAGAAGCCAAAGAAGCCCCCTCAGACGACGAGGACGATGCATTCTCGGAAGGCGGTTATACACCTCGGTATTATGGAAGTATCATTTCATGGAGCAGAAGTGAACAACCGGGCCCAATCGGCATCCTATATGTCGTGCTGGCAATTATCTTGGTAAACGGTCGCGTCATTCCAGATAGTATGTCTGTCAGGCACAACTCGGTTTGGTACTCAGATGACATCTTCAAGCGGAATTGCGAATGAACCTAAAGCGCCTTCGGTTGCCTGCCGGCGGCGAAGTTCCGTTCAGCACTCTTTCAACCAACAAAGTGGTCCAACTTGACCAGTATTTGGCCACGTTGATACGACAGAACTATGTTGACAGAGAACAGGTTGGAGATGGAAAAAAGAGCAAAGGAAATAAGCGTGGCCGCCTTGCCACGCAGGTCGCTCAAGAAGAGGAAGATGGCGTCGCATATCAGTGGCGCTGGGGTCCCAGAGCTTACTGCGAAGTCGGCGAGAAAGCGGTAGCTAAGTTCGTTGCCGAGATTATGATTGGTGATCGGATAGAAGCGGATGTCGATGAAGAGGAGGGAGGCAGAGCTGGATCGTCTCGCAGAGCACGCGGACGAGGACGTGACGATACTGAAGCCAGAGTCGAGAAGATGTTGCAGGGCATCGAGAAAGCGGCTGGAGGCAGTTTGGCTGACCTCCGATGACGTTACATTGGTATCACCGAATGATATGATAACGCTTATTCTTCTACTCCAAGTTCCAACAATTAATATTCGTATATTATGCGAATGCGTAACCATGGGGTTATTCGAATTAAATGGAATCTGTTGTACTATATCTATCGATCCATGTCCCACATCCTAGTCGGTTCATATGACATTGGTGGAAAACCTTGCTAGAAGCAAAGCACCTGAATCTTGGCCGTGCGAGTCAAGCATGTGCACCAGCTTCCAGCCCTGTTGCAGATGATCCACGCGAGCACAGAAGAACGCCAGTTTGTCGTCCGGCCCGTCCTCAGAAACTGTAAGCCTGCAAGAAATTAGATCTGATACCACGCTCGAAATGATGCTGCTTACAGAATGAATGTGAGCCCATCCGACTCGAATTCCCAAGCGACCTTCTCATTCCACATGACATCGCTGCCCACAGGGGGAACATCCATCGCCTTTACCGACCGGGTGCGCCAGTCCATTTCTCCACCGGAATGGAATAGCTTTACACTAAGGTAAGTCGAGAATGATACATTCCTCTTTCCCCGAGGAGGTTGCACTATTGGATATAATGTGAGCCAAAGTTAGTCTCTTGGGTGCTGAAGTAAGGGTACAACTGACAGGAGCTGATTCCCGCTATTTCCAGCTCAAATCTGCCCTGCATACGCTCGCTCGCTTCTCCTCTGAGATGGGATGGCTTGACTACCCAACCTTCCGATCCGACAAACATAGCTTCCTGTACTTGCATACCTTGATCGAAGACTTGCCAATTAAGTGATGCTATATGCGCTCCGCTGCGCCAGAATCGAAGGGGAGCATAATTAGACGAGTCTATGCGCCTTCCGTTGGGGTATATGCGCCTGACATAATGTTGAGAGTGATCAATAAGACGCGGAATAGACGATGGCGTCGAGAGGAGCTTGTCGCAACTCAATTCTGATATATTGATCACGACGTGCTTTGGATTCACGATGTCTAAGAGATGAGGATGAGTCTTGACGAACGAGAATGAAAGACCACGCTATACATTGGTTCACCCATCCTTTCTGCGGTTTCATGCTACGGGCGTAGTAACCATATTCTGCAAGAACTTCGGATACCCGTTTCTGATCACGCTGTTCTTTGTGTCCCGGCCATAAGATGTTCAAGACCGCTTCTTCGTCAGGTTGGTCCTGTTCTGAGGGTAAAGGAGATTGTGGGCTGCTGAGATCATTGTCCACCTCCGTACTAGCAAAAGGAGGGTCATATTCAACCTGGGCAACAACAAAGTTCACAACGCAAGATATTCCAACTCATGACATACCATGAGAATAATTCTTCCCCGCAGATCCCGGGGAGAAACCTTATCATCATCGACACCCTGTAAAGCTCCATGAACCAGCCTGTCCCCCCAAGCATTTTTCATGATTCCGATGAGCTCTTCTTGACCGTCTACGCCTACGTGGCACTCTAGACTGACGAAGAGAGGCCAATCACCTTCATGGATGGCATTCCCTATCGCAGCACAGACGCTGTCGAACGAAACGCCCTTGGTGAACGTATATCCATGCGTTACAATCGGCCCGTCCTTGGATGGCCACACATCGATCTCTGTTATTCATGAACACATCTGTTGATCGCTGATCCAAAGGACGGACACACACCAACACAGCGACAATTCCTTCTGATTACATGAGTGTAACAGGCCTCGGATGACCGGCCGAAGATTTGACGAGACATTAGATATGTATTATGCGAAGAGCTGCGTAATTTTTTTAAATTGACAACAGAATAACGGCTCGGAATGACACCTTACGATATAAAATAGCTCGTAAGAGGTAACGTATCGTCTATTTCCGGTGGCACAATAACAGGTTCACGAACCAGCTCTTCAACGGACTGCGGGGAGATAATTTTCAGAAGTCGAATCTTCTTCTAGAAATTAGAACTTACCAGACCGAGCCTTTCGATGGCTTCCAGCGTGGCAGGGCTGAGCCGAACCGAAGCATCAGCCGTCTGCGCATTGAGTACCATGTCCGTATGATACGCATTGTACAACTGCGTTTCGACGTCGTCCAGCATGTTCAGAACAAGGCAGCGGACCGCGGACGGTGTTGAGGGTAAGCAAGCTCGCTAAGTAGTGCTCGCGCTCCACTCCAAGCTAGCACCTGTTCAGCCACCCGTTGATCGGGGTAACTTGCCGTTGGTAGGGAGACTATAAATAGCCATCACACTTTGTTTTAGACAAACGGTTCACTGAAAACAGATGAATGAAGGCGAAAAGTAAACTAGCACGCCTGTCATGAAAAAATTCTATCGGCGTCGCCGGCGACCTAATTTTGACGTCCCCTTGCTTGTGAGGTCTTCGAACGTGAACGTGTCTTGCTGAATGCCGTTAGCGTAAGCAAGTGGCCCTGATATATTCAATTGCCAACTGCGACGAGAATAGGGGGTACTTCACGTCATGCGCTATTCTAAATATCACCTTGCTCAAGGTGATTGCGCGGCCCCTGCGCCGCGTGGCGTCGTAAAGGATACATAGGGGAGAAAGGAAGGCCATGATGGCTCACCATCAACGGGAAGCCGGCGATGATACTGTGCGCAAAACTAAAAGCAGATTCTCAGATCAGTAGGATTGTGCAAAAGGTTACGTATGAGCATGGTGCCGTTTAGCTACCGAATATGTCCCGAATCATTAGTACGAATATCGACCTTGTGATAGTAGAAGTACTCGGAAGCAAGTCTCCCGTAGTCAGACCGTAAACTCGTGTCTTTTTTGACACTCATATCACTCGGAAGCTAAAATCGACAGTCTGGAAATGTCCGAAGACAACGCGTCGTAAACTTGATGAAATACATGTACTGACCCGGTTGCTATGGGTTTTCATTTCGATGACGGACCAGCAACACAGAAAATTTAGAAACTTTAAATACCAGTTTATACAACATGTCAGCATGCACTAGCGAAGTATGATACAATGAAAGAACCACTCCCATCATACAATTAACATTTTTCCATAACAAACTATTAGGCACATACAGGGATTGAAAGAGGATACACACCGCGACAGGAACCCAAGAGATATCAGCACGTAAAACTGGAAAACAGGACATAGACATAGGAAAGCAAGTCAAGAACATGACGTGATGATCAACTTTATTGTTCACGTGTCGAGCCCGTTGTCTGTGCCGTCCTTGCTCCCATCTGTTTTGTTATCTCCATCGGGCATGGAAGGAGGGGGTAGAAGATGATGGGGCATGGGCTGTGGAGCGTAGCTTGTGTATGGCCAAGCTACTCCAGGGTATCCGGAATATGTTGGATGTGGAGGATAGTATGGGTAATACTGGGCCTGTTGAAGGGTATTTGGATCATTCATTCCGTTGCCAGATGAACTGGGACCAGAATGTGGATACTGAGCTGGTCCCTGGTGAGGTAGGATTGGAGGAGGTACGGCGCTTGGAGGATACGGGCCAGGAGCAGGGGGGAACATGTGTGGGTGGGGTACGGGGTACCCAGGAACCTGATAGTACGGAGGCATGCCGTAATGCGGATAAGGAGCAGGCGGAGCTACGGTAGGCAAATTACCATCTGGATAGTTGGTTGGAGGTTGGGGTGCTGGGGTCGTCATGTCTTCATGCGGTGCCTGGGGTTCCGCCGATGATGATGCCTCAGGCGAGCCTTTGGTTTGCTTACGCGGCCGTTTGGGAATGGAGGGCGAAGTATAAGGATCATATCGTTTGCTGCGTTTTGCAGAGTTGTCGGCTATTCGTCCGTCTGTTAGGAGGGGCAGACCTGACAGAGGCCCAGGCAGAAGGGGCGGCGACGTGTCGATATCGTCTGCTTCGCCGCGATATCTTAGGATGCCATCCGGGCCGACTTCAACCTTTGGCGGGTTCCTGAAGTGAGTCTTGTCAAGGTATTCTGGGCTGATGTCTAGGGATGCCAATTCAGGCAGTGATGAAGGGGAACGCAAACGACCGCTTTCGACATCTTCTACTTTATAATAGGAGATCAGATGCTGGGCAATCCCTCCAATGGTCAAGGAGAAAGTCTAAGAATAGATAAGCGATTATCCTGAGCACAGGGGGGGGGGGTCGTACCTTCTTCATGAGTCCGTCAGGTTTAAACTTGTCGCTGTTCGTTAGGCTGCCCCGTAAAGAACGTTCTCTAGCCTTATCCACGACGGGGGTATCTGCCTTGGGGCGACTAAGAGCCTGGCTGTCCTTGCCGCCATCGCTATCGTCAGGCCGCCCTCCTCTGCTGGCTGAACCTCGCTTATCCGTCTCGCGGTAGAGCAAGAAGTTACCCAGGATTCTGCTTGGACTCCAGAAAAAACCATCGGTCCATCTTTTGATGCCACTCTCGTCCTCATCAAATACGAAAACGGAACCTGAGGTGATCATTTTCCGCTCCGAGTCGACTAGGCGACGGGTAACACGTGGAATGAGGCCGCGACGGGCAGCCTCCAGGATGAGGAGGGCGTCACCCGTTGTCTCTATCCAGCCGCACCAGGGGGGCTCAGTCCATGTCGTGGCCGGCTGGTGGGAGTTTGGCTGGTGGGTGCCAGACATGGAGAGGCGGGGCTGGCCATGGGGAAGAGCGCAGAGGCGGGAGATGGTGATGAGCCACAGTAATAAAGTTTTGGATCCGGATATAAAGTTGGCTCACCGTCAAGAAGATTTGCGGAGGAGGAAAAATTGAGAGCGTAAGTGACAATTCCAACCCCGACGCCGCTGCACAATAAGGAAACCCAATGTTTACGCTCTCTTTGTGTGCCCTTATCTCGCATATGTTGCACTATGATTACTCTGGCTGCCTCGAGCTGCGCGTATGAGCTCAGCGCACCCGCGTTTGCTCGCCGTCTTACTTTTAGAGTTCGGCGTCGAATGCTTAGTCATCATTCCTGCCCGTCGCCGCCTCGAACAGAAGCGAGCGCCTGCCGAGCACGGCCATATGAGTTCCTTACTGTCCGACATGAGAACCGTACAAAGACAAGCTGGGAACCTCACATTGCCCCTTTCACAAATACAATGCGTTCATCCGTTATCTCAACACTTGCCGCTGCCGTGATGCCCTGCCATCCCCGGTCCGGTCCGCTATCGTCCGGTTTACTGCGCACGGACTCTCCTGTAAGTCTATTTACCTTAGTACTTGGCCATGCTGACAATTGACCTGACTTCATTCCCTAGGACACCTGGCGGAACCGATTTTTCACTTTCCTACTTGGGCAAACATCCTTGTCTTGGCAGTGAACCCTGTAAGTATGTAAGAATAAGATTCTGCATGACTGTGGGTTCAGGGTATGAAAGATACCATGCCCATGTGTCCCTTTTCGGATATTGCACCTTAGGGCGATAGAGGGTACGTTTCGGTGGGACGTGATATCTATCACAATGCACAACGTTCGTGTTCGCAGCGGCGGCGACGACTTGGTTCGCACATCGGGGTCCCCACGGTGTCGGTTCGGATCACTTGTATCTATGTATGAACCAGATTTAGGTGACACACATTACCATGACCTTTTCTCTCAGGGTTACGTCCTATGGAATTTCAAGACTACCCGCGACCGTAAAACCCCTGTAACGACCTGCTCACCTTAGTGAACGAACCTGGACACGTCGCTCGTCATCTGACGAGGTTACGTTTGGGAGATAAGATTCTGATGCCCAAAGTATGGTTTCTGTTCTGCACGGCTTGCGTGTCATTTATTGACTCAAGGTACATATATGTCCTCGGCTTGATTCCCTTCATCAACGGGAAGAAATTTGGCACAGGACGGAAACTCAAGATTTCAAAACAGGCACGATGGTCCAGATCGTAAGCGTCTTCTCGCTATGATATATAAGAGTGCTTCTTGCTCATCGTTCGCAGCATGACTGCGTTACGGACGCTCCGTCTCTTGGCTTCGGTCATTGCTATCGTGCCTGTAAGTCTCTCGTCGACACCTTCGAAGCCTTTTTGACTCGCCGAACTATCTGTCATCTAGACCAGTGCCAGTCTGTGGAGGCGTGAATCCACACTTACCACTCTTCCCGACAATTGGACGTTCCAAGGATGCTATGCGTACGTGTATCACAGGAGTCATTCGTTCACTAACATACCGAACTAGGGACAACGTGAGTGGTGGACGCACGCTCACTGGTGGTAGTACCAGCAGTAACAACATGACCACCGAAAATTGCATTGCATACTGTACTGCGAACAACTTCGTTTATGCTGGCACCGAATATGCGGTATGTATTTCACAAATCTCCCATGTCGTATTCTTAGGCACTTACTTACGTCCTTAGTCTCAATGCTGTAAGGAGCCAATGATAAATCAGTTTCACATCAATTTGAGAACTATTCATAGATTGCGGCAACAGCATTTCCAATGGCGGATTCAACACGACACTCACGGACTGCAATATGGCATGTAACGGAAATGCGAAAGAGCACTGTGGAGGTCCGAATCGTCTCAGTTTTTTTTGGAGCGGCGTACAACCCCCGCCCCCGCCCGTCATAACCCCGAATATAGGGAAATGGTCTTCCTTAGGCTGCTACTCGTAAGAACGTGTTCTTCCGCAATAAATCATCCGATTCATTTCCCCCAAGTGATAACGTTAATGGACGCGCGCTCTCCAATCAAATCAACTTACCCGACCCAGTGACGAACGCGGCGTGCACAACGGCTTGCGGAAACGCAGGCTACTCCCTGGCTGGAACTGAATATGCTACGTGAGTAGTTTTACTCGGCATTGGATATGAGCCCCTAATAGTGATCTCTATAGCCAATGCTGTGAGGATCACCTTAATTAATGGAACTCTGACGAAATTGAATACTTTAATCCAAATTTCACAGTCTGTGGTAACTCTATCGCTAATGGTGGTGCCTCGATCGCTGCCTCGGGATGTAATATGGTTTGCGCTGGGAATAGCTCCGAGTTCTGCGGTGGACCCAACAGGCTTAACGTCTACAATTACACCGGTACTCTTCCCAAGAATGGTGATGGAGGTCTTGTCGCCTCGGTAGTGGGACCAGTGCTTAGCGGTCTCCCTGGCACATGGAGTTATAACGCGTGTTGGGTGTAAGTGGAGACACGAGAGTTATTGTTTAGCTAACGTATTCTTGAAGTGACAATGCTTTTGGTCGCATTCTTCTTACTGCCGCTCCAGGTAGTACAAACAACACTGTGGAATCTTGCATCGCAGCCTGCCAGAGTCAAAGCTTCACAGTGGCCGGTACGGAATACGGCGGTACGTTTTCCATTATCTGAAATCGCATGACCTGATATCTTTTATTTTAATCCGTGCAGACGAATGCTGTGCGTGATATCATCATTTCTATGTGTACATCCATTGACGTACGCAGATTGCGGAGATCAACTGGCTAATGGCGCTGTCACCGCCGCCGAAGCTGATTGCAATATGGGTTGCGCTGGTAAAACGACGTTAGTGGCTTTGTTCTCATATTGAGAAAATCGTTGTGATTTCTTTGAAGAGAGGCTTGTGGCGGTCCAAATCGCGTCTCGGTATACACCTCAAGCGAACCCATCACTGCATTACCAGTCCCGGTCACTCAGAAAACAGGTCTTCCAGGTCAATGGTCATACGCGGGATGCCTTCAGTAAGCGTAGCCCCTGCTTGCAACATTGGGCATTGTTCAAATTCTGTTCGTAGGGAAGTCACCAACGGCCGTGCCCTACCATACCAGATGATTTGGTTAACCAATAACTCTGCCGTAGCGTGCATGAGTCAATGTGAAGCGTTCGGATACCCTGTTTCTGGTGTCGAGGTTCGTCCCTATACATGTTACCAGATTCAGTGTCACTGATAATGGCCGCAAGTATGGACAAGAATGCTGTAAGCCACATCTTGCCCTATCCTACCGTTATTGACGCGGATATAGACTGCGGCGACTTGACCGATATAGCACAGACAACGTTCGTAAATGAGACTCAATGCAACATGGCGTGCACTGGCGATCCGATTCACTATTGCGGTGCTGGGAACAGGCTTACGCTATACACCTGGCAAGGTACCATGAATGTTTGGCACACCCCAGCAAACACAGGGTGGTACGAAGTACGTGCACGCGAGTTGCCCCTTTTGAACATGACTAACGTATGCATTCTCGCCTAGTTCTTCAGTAAGTAAATTTAATGTTTCGGAATGGCGGACCTGACCTTCTGTTTGTGGCCTGTCACACGTAGTGCCTGGGTATGTCTTCCGGCTTGCACTGCAAGGGATGTGAAACTGATCCGGCTGTTCAAAAAGTCTTGTCGTTCCTTTGATAGCGACTGTCGGTATAAATAATAAGGTTACCTTCCTTGAAAAGACCGGTACAGGGTATGTTTGTGAGCCGATCCGATCCCATGTTCTGATGTTTTGGTAGATTCCCAAACTCCACGGGAGGATATGAGCTCGATCTGAGTCTAGTACCCAACTTTTCAACGGCATGGCGCGCAATGCATCCCAAAACTGACGTATTCTGCTCTGGAAGCTTAATTCTTCCCGATAAGGCCGCACGTCAGATAAATGTCGGTGGCTGGTCCTTGGATTCGACTTTTGGAGTCCGGCTCTATACGCCCGATGGGACTCCTGGTGTTAATGGCACCAATGACTGGGAAGAGAATTGGCAAGAGCTTAGCCTTCAAGTGAGCTGTTGTGGTTTGCTGATGGAAAAGTGATATTAATACGGTTATAGGCTGGTCGGTGGTATCCTACTGCGGCGTTGTTGTCCAATGGAAGCATCTTTGTCATTGGCGGCGAGACAGGAAGTAATGGCCCTCCACAACCCAGTTTAGAAGTCCTTCCCAAGGCTCCCGGCGGAAACACGACGGTCTATCTTGACTGGTTACAGCGAACCGACCCAAATAATTTGTATCCATTTGTTATCGTCTTACCTAGTGGCGGTCTCTTCATTGGTGAGGCCACCAACTTCTTGACGTGCAAAAGCCATCTTAAAGAATCTTATCAGCCTACTATAATGAAGCGAGGATTCTTGACCAAAGGACTTTCCAGACCATCAAGATTCTACCAAATAGCCCTGCAGCAGTCAACAATTGTAGGTGGTCTGCAAGTTCCGTGAGGCGTGCGGTTAATCATCTTGTGCGTAGTCCTAGGTGGGCGAAACTACCCACTTGAAGGTATTTCCGCTTCTTTGTATACATGAACTCCAGATTTCGATGTTACCAATCTAGGTTCAATGATGCCATGGCCTCAACATGCTCCATACACGGACCCTCTGCGGATCATGCTCTGCGGTGGCTCAACTCCATTCGAAGGGATTGCCCTCGACAACTGCGTCCACATGGAGCCTGACACCCCTAATGCTGCATGGACGTTGGAACGCATGGTCAGTCATGTCCGGATTTTGGTGATTGGGTTATGCTCAACCCTTCTAGCCATCGAAACGTGTATTGACATGCATAGCCGCCCTCCCAGATGGAACGATGCTTATTCTAAACGGTGCACTCCAGGGAACCGCAGGCTTTGGTCTTGCCACAGACCCCAATCTGAACGCGGTGCTATTTGACCCTACTCAACCGCAAGGTCAACGTTTCTCTATTCTGAATAACACCATTGTCGCTCGGATGTACCATTCAGAGGCTACTTTACTTCCTGATGGCCGCGTTCTCATTTCTGGCTCTGATCCTCAGGACGCCAGGTACCCTGAGGAATTCCGTATCGAGGTGATGCTTACCAGTTCCTGCTCTTCTGGTTCGCCGCTGACACATCTACACAGGTCTATACACCTCCTTACCTCACACAGGGCTTAGCCCAGCCTCAGTTTACTCTTCCGATCAACGACTGGGCTTACAATGGTCAATACCAGATAACCAATGTGAAGCTTTTCCAGGGAACAACAGCCACCTTGCGTGTTTCACTGATAGGCGGTCAGTGCACTTTCAGGTGTCATGTCTTATAGTAGGAGTTGACCCCCTTCTCTGATAGCAACGTCAAGTACTCATGGTAATGCCATGGGAGCGCGAACCCTCTTCCCTGCGTTCTCTTGCGGCGGAACGACTTGTACAATCACGGCACCTCCGAACGCATTTGTGTCCCCACCGGGTTGGTTCCAAATATTTATTCTAGATGGACCCACACCTTCCCACTCTCAGTGGGTTCGTATTGGTGGTGATCCTGCTCAGTTAGGACTTTGGCCAAATCTTCCTGGATTCACCCCTCCTGGGGTCTAAGCAGCGGACTTTGACGAGTATTTACTATATCATTCCTTTCCGTGGACTGTACGTGGTTTGGACTGTACGTGGTTGCTTATAGATACACGGTGCATACGACGTGGTAATACTAGTATCTGGTTTCAATGTCGTCAGTCTTCTATCCCCCTTTTGCGACGTTCGAACGCCCGATATCAGCCGACTGCTAAACATGATCCAGAATATTGGTAATTGCGCTGCGAACGCTATTATTCTTAAAGAACAATATTATCGGGACGCCAGTCCAAAGGTGCCGGCGGCGTAAAGGCCGCAAATGAAAATTCCAAGGTTATCGTTGCCCGTGTTTATGTGAATGTGGACCCTCAGGCCTCAGTTTACAACACGATGCACACTGCTGAGCTATTTTACGCTTAACCAGATTAGTCTAAATGACTAACCTTTTGCGATGGTGAGCGGCGATCTGAGCCGCCTGGCTCGGAGTCATGTCATTCGACCCTGTCACTTCGTTTAACATTGTATGCTACATGTACAACAGAGCACGTTACCAAGATAGATATCAACGGCGCGCCAGAATACCGAGATCTAAACGTATGCAAAACATGTTTTATGTCTTCAATCGATGCAGCCCCTAAGATTAATCCCAGAAAAAAGAAGCATAAGAGTGGGACCCGCTGCTATACCGATAATCAAGATATACCGGAAGAATGATCGTGTCCATGGAAAATGAAGAGGGTATTATTACAAGATGAGAAAATTAGTACGAAAATATCATGAGCCAAGGGTTCAAAACGATCTGCGATAATTATTTAGAATGGCGTGGAAGCTGGAGTAGAAGCTTGTGATTTGTACTCACAGGGAATAATATATGTCCTGAGGCGACGAGTCTGTGAAGTTGAACGGTGAGACAGGTTGAACATGTTTCAGGGAGATCGACGTACACAACAGGAAACACCACGGCCCAATTTACTGGCGGAATTGACCATCCGTAGGGAAGGAGGGATGTAGAAAATACAGCAACCATAGCTAAGCAGAGGAAACTGAAGAGGAGGGCTAGCCAAAATCGTTTGAGAATCTTGGGAACTTCCAACCAAAAGTTGGAACGCTCGACTTCCTGTAAGAAAAAAATACATTAGAGGCTACAAATTTAGCATTAAGACCAATCTCGCCAACCTTCTTAGTAGCTCCCCATGTCATATTATAAGAGAACATGTGTGCAAAGAGTGCAGTGGTTAAATGTATACTCAAGCCACCAAAGAAAAAGAAGCTGGGGGAATTGCGTCAGATTTCGCTACAAGGCATAATGGACAACCTACAAGAATGGTACCCATTTACAATTTTCGATAAACGCGGATATTAGATCGCGTCTGGCCAGTCGGTACTCGAGGACCGTATAGCCAACATTACCAGCGCCAATGAAGACGACGGTACATGCTAGCCAAATTTCGAAACTGTGCAGATAAAAACCGTCTACTTCGACTGCTAGGCCGAGGAGCAGATAGTTAAGCACTGAAAGCGCGGCAGACGCGGCGAGGCCGTAGTATGAGAACATATAGGACATCATGCTAAACTTGTAATGAACAGGAGCTTTAGACCAGATGAACGTCCGAAGCTGTTTGTTAATGGGGCCTGTTCTCCACCAATGTGCCAAAGGATGAAAGATGAGTTCGTTGCATCCTATGATTGCCCTCAGTATTCGATCCGATCCGGTTGGCTGATAACGTACCGTACGAGTATTTCTGCCACCGGTTGAGTTCATCGTCGACTGTCAAAGATACACCTTCTTTGAAGCCACCCTCAGAGTACGTTGCCCATCTGATGATGTATCCTTTCAGCTATTGCCCGTATTTAGCCAAGTGCGGCGATCACCATTTTCGTCAACATTACCTGAAGTCGTAAAGCCATATCAAAGTCCTCCGACACATTAGATTCTGACCAGATCTTCTTGATGCCATCTTGATCGACGAATGCAGCGTCTTGGAGAGCAGACCATCTTAGGAAAGCGTTATGACCGACAAAAGGAGCGATTTCGCCATTTGCGCAACCCATCGAAATACACTTATTGATCCGTCGAGTGAAATAGGCGATCCCGTTCTCAAAATAGTGGTGAGCTACTTGCATGACGTCTTGAACAAGGTTAGAAAATGGATCGACGCCGAGTAAGGCATAACTTACCAGATTCGTGTTGAATGATTGCTACTTCTGGACATTCTGTCAATTCACGGGCCGCATCTCTCAGGCAATCTTCAGGAACAATAGTATCCGAATCGACCAAAAGAACAATTTCTCCGATCCGAAGAGACCTTGCATTATGTGCCCAGGGTTTCCACTTTTTCCCAGATTCTTCATATAGCTCTTCAACCGCAAGCTCAAGCGCCCTGTCTTCCAGCAATGGTTGGCCATTCCCGTCGTCCGTTTCGCCGACGGCTTCTATTAGTTCTAGTCCTTTAATATGTTTTTCCATCATAAGAGAGAGCTAAGAGGAATTAGAAACGACGTCGAGGTAAGAGATAGATCATGCTGACCCTAAGACCGTAATTCATGTTTGAAGCCTTTTTGAACCGACCAGCGCGCTTAAATCCGTCAGGTTCATTGGAATGTGGCGGACGTGCTACCCAGCCGATGTTGTGATCAGCGTAAAAGTTTGTACGCTTCACGCGCTCCTCTGCAGAAATCAGCTGCAGACCGTCATCATGAATAAAGATCGATGAAGTTCCCCCTTGTCTGGCGTAGGACTGCATTGCCTTTTTGAGAGAAAACACGGAGGGCGAACTATGATGGAACAGGTCATGAATATATATCATTGTGATAAGTCATACTTACATGGTCTCCTCAAGGCTTTCCTTGTAAACTGGCATCTCAAGCGTGATGTGAGGTAAATGAGCGTCGACTTCTGGATTAGGTTGTGGTTTAGAGCCGGAATAGTAGCGAGAATTTTCATGATATTGTGCAACAGGCCCAATGCTAAGATAAAAATATCAGTGTCCATCTTGAGCCGGACAGAAACAAGTACAAACACGTATGTTAAATTCGCAACGATCTGAAGTGCATAGAACTGTTCACGAGTTAGACATTGCCACAAAGGTTGGCTTGGAAACACTTGCTAAACCAACACAAAATAGGAAAGGGGCCGATGCGAGTAGTGCGAATCGCAAGTAATTTTGATCTAATCGCCACTCTGATAGAAGCATTGCCACGCCACTCCCAATGAAGTCTACGATTGAAAGTAAAGCATAAGCTTAGAAGGACAAAAAGGCGTACGTCGTATTGCTCACAGAGGGACAGGGCGGCACCAATACCGTTATACGCAGGGGCAAATAATCGTATTGGACGCGCCTGGGGAGCTGAAGTCGCGTTTTCCACGTCAGACTTGGGAGGCAAACTTTTTTTTTCTGAGAGCTTCCAACTCCAAAAGCCGCGCTTGCGTGGGGGCGGGGGCGGAGATGGCACACTTTCCTTCTCTGTGGCGCCAGGCTCTGGTGTCACCGGAAGTCGAGGCTTCTCTGTCAAATTGATGTTTGAGCCCGCCACAGAGGGAGAGAGGGATGACGCATTAGTCCCGACGACTGAGGATGTCGCAGTTGTAGGCCGTGCACGCCAAATGAGTTTCATTAATTTCTCCTCAAACTCCTTACATTGGGGGACGATGTGATCGAGGTTGTCTGACCACGCTATTAGAACGCGCTCGTCACGCTAATTGACAGTCAATTAGAAATTTGTTTAGTGATTCTTAAAAGTATGATTGAGTGAACTCACGATAAAAGCACCACATTGCTCCTTATCAGCCGTCGGTAAATGGGTGATAGAGTCTAGGATTTGTATCCGGGTATTGAAATCCAAAGCGATGCCATTCGCATCTTCTGGCCTAGGCAGGTGTTAGTAAAGTCATGTTTTCAATTAACTAGATAGATGCGCATTACACTAATGCAAACGCAGAGTGGACAGCAGCAGTGCGCAATTTAACAGCAACAAGGGGGTTGAGGGATCGCACGGCTGCTTCAAACGGAGCCAGAAACGGATTCTCGTACGGGAATACCCGAAAATAGCCAGGCTCTACACGCAGGCAGACGCCCACTGCAATGTTCTCTTCCGATGGCTTGAACCAAGCGTCGTTCTGCGTCTATACGATAGTATAAACAGACAGCACAAATAAAAGAACGAGAAGTCAAGCATGCACATACCGAACGGAACACCCAGTGAAGCACGGCGTCATACGAGTCGTAGTCCATGGCGAACAATGGGGCCTATTCAAGACAGGACGAACACCGAGAGCAGGTGCTGACGGGCCCTGAAACGAAACAAGACGGACGAGGCGAAGACTATAAGGGAGCCAGGGAACTGATAAGGAATTAGTCAATATTATGCATTTGGAAAAGGCACTGCGGTCGACGTGCCTTCGCACGTCGCGCTAAGGTGTCGAGAATGCCGGACCAATGATGAGATCACGGAGGCTCAACGAATCCAAAGTGGCAGGATTGTGCCTATTACCCATGCGTTGCACCTCGAAAAGAGAAAAGCACCTTCTCAATTTCGTGATTGATCGGCTTTGGGAGGCCCGCAAAGCGTGGACACGCCTCGTAGGGAGTCCAAGAGATGGAAGCTTGTGATCATGCCGGAATGTGCCACCAGTCCGCTGGTGCGTATGAACCTGCTTTCGTCACAAAAATAAGTTAGTCAAAAGATGTGATCGGGACAGTGAAACGAAGAAGCAACCTTTCGGATATCTCAGACCAGCGCAAACCGGTTCTAAATCTCTGCGATGCACGTGATATAAATTATTTGCCTCTGCTTGGCTACGCGCTCGGCATTCAATATCCAACAGCGCATCCGATTAGGTCAGGGACGTCGATCATCTATGGAGCTTCGACTGCACCTAGGAACTGTTCCACCTAATACCATTAACTCTTCTTTCTTTTCCCAGGAAAACCTATACAGACTGCTGCAAAGAGCACATCAGGAGGCGGCGTCTCTTGACCTTCGAATGCAGATCGCTTCGCATGCAATACGGCATTCGCTCGCCATCGTGCATGCTTTAAGTATACCCCCGAACCAAAATATGAAGACGCAAATGCGGACATCCGTCTGCTAGCGGGGCCCTTCGGCGTGTGCGCTATTCCGGGTATATCATCCTTCCTATCGCGTACGTACTCTCGCTGTCCCACGAGAAGACCATTGTGCGAAATGGGGGCTAGTGTAGTCGCTGCTTGAACGGTAATCAGATTCACTGCTATTTTCAGATGCCTTGGAATATAATACAGTACTCTAATGTGCTGCAGAAGACGAACACGACGATCGATTTCATCCCACAAGCTACCCCGATATCTGTTCATATCTGTTCTTATATTTAATACTTATTGGTCCTTCCTTTCATACCCAGGTGCCTAGAATCTCTTCTGAACTTATCGAACTATATTGGAACGATAAGCATGCATGATTATTAATTACTAATATCCTATAGCCCTTCCAGTAACACTACATATTCGCGTCCGGTCTAAACCGCGTCCTCGTTCCACATGTAGGCACTCAGCTACGACTTGCTCCAAGGGTCAGATCTTCGACATTGCTATAGGAGCAGTAGTTCCGGTGCAAAGACATGCCGGGGCGCACAAATGTCGGGGTGACACAACTCCCTTCTCCTCCCTCGCGATTGATTGAGATTGATGAAGCTCGAGTCTTCTAACGGAAGGTGATATTAATAGGCGGCGTCTGGGCATCTGCTACAGATTAAGAATTACATCCGGGATTTCCGCTGCGTTGGCATAATGGCTGCTGCCATGCCATGCGCGTATAATGCATAGCCCTGCTTATCGAAATCACGACAATGACTAGCTTGCGACACCAATTGAAGCTTCAAGCTTCAGTCGACGCGAACGTGGGCCAGTAGGATCTCGGGTTTCATCACTAGCCAACAGAATAACTTTGGAGATGCATAACCGATACTTAAAGTGAGGTTCAATTGATATCAAAACAACCATACCCTATCGATTATCTTCCGTTCCTTCCACTGACGATGGCATCACATAGTGTCTGCTCCAACCCATCGATCCCTATGTTACGTGTGCGTGAGCCATGCTAGACGGACGGCTTATGACGGGTATCACATTCCCTGGCCATCGGCATGCCGGAACCGTAAATATTCCATTTGCCATACCAAATATAGCACGACTTCCACACGTTCCCGCACTTCCTCCTTCCCTCGGTCCGCACACTTGCTCAAGCATCCAGCTTGTATTCAATGGCCTACCGCTGGCGCGTTCAATTTTCCGACGATGCTGAACGGCGCGAAGCATGTGCCAAAAATTTAAACTGTGCGACCCCGTTGAGCGGCCTGTTGATCTCTGTCTAGCAGGAAACTTTATTGGTCCCGATGCTTCAATGAAGTGTAAGTAGATTCTTTGTAATTGGATCAAGGAGATCTTTTCACACCGCCTGCCGGGTCAGGAACAAGCTTGGAACGACTCGGTTTATCACGCATCTGCATCACCTCATGCTACGGCTTACTTTCTACGTCTCTTAAAATCCCTCCGTGTTTCCCTTCGAGTGCTTTCAAGCAGTTGCTGCTCAGTAACCAGCTGCCGGCCCACCAGCTCGTCACTTATTTCACCCAAAGGTGCTCTTGGTGGCCATGTCTTCTAACGACGATGAATGTCTTCAACCCAAAGACAGGAAAGGTAGCACTAGCAGCGGCTCCGATATGGACTCGTCTGCACTTCCCTCTCGTTCGGCATCCTCCCAGGCGCTATCATTCTTGAAAGACTCGCCCCCTATGACCCCTCCTCCTTTTCCCTTTGGTAGTCCCGTTAGCTCATTTTCCACTCATGGCAGTCCTTCCGGGTCCCCTAGAGTTGATCACCCGCAAGGCCATCGTAAGCAGACGTCCTCCGGCAGTTATACATTCCCTTCCAGTGGCACTACGCCTCGTTCTGCTAGTGTCGGCGATGTGACGCGTCGCAATGTCGTCGGCAGTAGGCCAACAACAGCCGGGGCACACTCCTCCCGCCCATCATCTACGAGAGTTAGAGAATCATTCACGTCACCACCTATGCGGCCTCTCACTGTATACAACCCCACGGCTAGATTGTCGACTAGGATTCAGAGGGAGCGTCCAAAGTCGACTATGCTATCTGAAGGTGCCCCTCTGGAAAAACCTTGGCTGACTCAGCGTGACCCATACGCGCGAATCGCCTACTTCCTTACTTATGGCATGTTGTTCCTCGGGGTGATCGCGGGCGCCGTTCAATGCTACTTTAGCTGGAACAATACCCTGCTTCTGCCGGACAATGAACTTTGCCTTGTGTTAAATGAGAACTTTGACTCACCCGACACCGTTTTTGCCACCAATGGCAGTGGCACGTTCTTCCGAGAAGTTGATATGAGTGGGTTCGGGTATGTCCTTCGTCCATTTTTAGCCTTGTGGCGTATTGTAACTGTTCATCATCCAGAAATGGCGAGTTCGAGATGACCACCGACTCTGCGAATAACTCTTACGTTTCCAATGGGAAATTATTCATTACCCCTACTTTCACCTCGGAAGCCATCGGTCTTGATGCTGTCGAAAACGGATACGTATTCAATATTACTGGGTGTACTTATAATATTACGCAAGGAGACTCATACACGGCCATTACGCAAGGTGGCTCAGACACTTCCTCCAACTTTGATGCCGCAGCGTACTATAAGGCTTGCTCGGCCGTCAGCAATTCGACTACGGGGACAATTATTAACCCGGTTCAAACTGCACGTTTGACCACAAAGCAGAGCGCAAGCATCAAGTATGGTCGCGTTGAAGTGAAAGCCAAGATTCCCCTAGGGTGAGGCCTTCATAGGCGGTGTTTCATTCCGTGCGCTAACTGATCGATCGGTTCTAGTGACTGGGTGAGCATAAACTATCATACCCTTTCAAACCGACGATTAGTTCAACTCTAAATCAAGCTTTGGCCCGGCATTTGGATGCTTCCCGTGAACAACACGTATGGCCCTTGGCCAATGAGTGGTAAGTCTAGCGTTGCGCTTTATCCTTCCCGCGCTTCCACTGCGTGCTTCTGGCCTTGAACATCGGACATGATCAGAGCTATTATCGAAGGCATGATCTTCTTTGTGGGGTTAAGCTCGGGCTTGAAACCGCACCCGATGCTTCTTCGTTTATGACGAGTCGTCGTCGGCGACTTGCGCTTCTTCGGCGCGATTGACGCATCGCTAATGCGCTTGTCCCGTTTTCAGGTGAAATCGATATCATGGAATCTCGCGGAAACGGCCCAGAGTACCCGTATCAGTGAGTCTTGTCTACTATAGTTAGTTCAATCTTTCTTTTGGTGTAACCTTACGTTGCCGCGTAGAGGCGCGAACTATGTGCGCGGAACGCTGAATTGGGGTCCCACATCGTGGTTGAACGCCGGATGGACGACATTTGGATGGTGGCCCATGAAGAGGGGTACTTACGCCGACGCCTTCCATACCTATGCGCTCGAGTGGGATGAACAGTTCATGTACGTCATCTTCTATCAGAACTAGAGAAGTAGGTGGCTCATTTATATCTCAGTCGGCTTTACGTGGACACTCGTATACACCGCATGTGGAACATGAATTTCAATAAGCCGTTCTGGACCCGCGGAGAATTCCCAGCTGTTGTGCAAAATGGCACTGAGACGGTGATTCTCTCTAATCCATGGGTCAATGGAACGAATGCTTCTCCTTTTGATCAATGTAAGGAATCTCCTATGGGAGTTTTTTTTTTGTTCTCTGACAGCTGCTCTCAAGCGTTCTATCTCATCCTTTCTTTGGGGGTCGGAGGAACGAACGGATGGTTCCCCGATAACAAGGATAAGCCATGGCTGGATGGCTCAAACAGTGAGTAACTCCATTTCCCCTTGCAGACAGATTTTTATCATTGCCGCCTCCTACAGCCGCCATGTCTGACTTTTGGAATGGGCGAAAGCAGTGGATGTCTACTTGGCCGACTAAGACGGAAGATAGATCATTGGTTGTGTGAGTCGCAAGGTTTGTCACTTTTGAATTCTGCTCAATGCCGACGTTTCCAGGGACTCGGTTAAAATGTGGAGAAAATGTAAACGGGTGTAATTTGTTTCGTGGGCCTTTGTCATTCCTTTAGACTCTTCCTGTCGTTTCTTGTATCACGCGTCACGATCGATAACCAATCATTTCGATAACCAATCATTAACGTACGCTGTCAACGGTACCACATGGACCATTGTAATTAAATTTTCTTGGTACACTTTTTGGGGGCTGTAGTAAACCCACAATCAATCCAACAGACTTTATTGATGAGTTTTACGAAATCGTCTCGACGCGGTGACAGATGCCCGGCGCAGGTGACAATAGTTTCAGGAACACGAGGTGCTTGGCACATACTGGTTTCTCGGTCAAGATGTCAAACAACGTAACCAATATCGAGCATGGTTCGAACCGAAGTTTCCGGTGATGCGCTTCAACAACGGAAACGCATGGATCGTCTCTTAGCGATTCGGCTTGTTCTAAAAACGGATGCGAATCGCAGGCCTTTTATGCCGCTACGTGAATCGCGGCAGACCCTCAGAGGGTTGACTCGCCCGCGGTCGCTAAAGCACGAGCTGCGACTGTTGTTCTAGGCCTTTCTGAGAATTTCTTCCTCCTCTGGGATCGATCGGTGAGGAATTGCACTTTTTTCCTTGGGGATGTGCGGACGCAATTGCGAGTCGCGACTGTGGTTTGCTGGAAGACTCGCTGCGAAGATTTAAGTTTGCAAAGTTTGTGCGTGTGAGGCAGGTGAAGTTGACAATTGACGGGTCGGTCTTCCACAACGTCCGTGAAAGGTTGTTGGAACGTTGAGACAGGGGAAAGGTATTTGCTTCGCATATGATATCGTACATTGAACTGCAATAATAGTTCCGCATGGTACATAGTGGGCATATGCGTGCATACACTGCCAGTTGTCATACATACATCAATGTATGTATGCGTCGCGGGTGAGCTAGCAGAACGACGTACAGTCACCTGCGGGTCAACATAGGAGGATGCGAAGATGGCTCCACACTCCGGGGGATCAGAGGGTCCCGTTCTGACACGTCGTCCGCAGTGTAATTCTCAGTCTGGCCACACGGACAACATCCGCAACAGGACGAGCAGCACGTCTCTGTGAAGTTATGGCCTGAATGATCCCATATGAGCACCAGCGCACACGCAGGACGCATACATACGGATAGAGGTGTAGTCGTAGCAAACGCCCGCACAAATGTCGGCAAAGAGTACGACAACCACGTCCGCAGACATCTTCCCGTATTTGGTCCTGTTTTGCCAACCCGATTCACGTCTTCTTGCTCAACAGCGATGGAGACCGCTCAACATCCGCGAGGACTCAGGCTGCGCGGAGCAGCGAACGGAGCGCTTACTGGGCCCAGACGGTCCCATTCGCGAAACAAACAATGGGTCGCCCCCGAGAACGGGCCAAGGAGCAATGTAAACAATACGTCGAACAACAGTGACGGCGAGCGCCGGGAGCGGGGAGCTCATCGTGGCGGACGTGGAGCGCGGGGAGCAAGTCGTGGCATACGCCGCTTTCCGAACGTGTCGCTTCATGTCAAGCGTAGCCCCGCAATGCTAGGTGACGAGATTGGTGCTAGCGACAGCGAGACCGCTGGCCCTGCCGTTGGCGACTCTGATATGGAGGACGCAACGGGGCCTGAGGAGCCTGAATTAGAGTCTCAAGAGGAACGCGAAAAGTTCTATCAAGAGGTATGGTATTTTTCTGACCCTGTCCGTCGGACGACCGTGTTGAGTAACCTGTGGCAGCTCGTTAAGGCGCGTGAGGTTGAGAGGAAAAAGGCCATTGCAGAGGGCACCATGGATGATCCCCTTGTGCCTAAACGACTGGAGGACGCTATCACCATGGTTGGAACTTGCATGGACATGTGTCCGCGCTTTGAGCGGTACAGGCGGGAAAGGGAAAACAATCTGTTTGAGTGGGAGACGGTATATGCTTTCTTATACATCAATGTAAATGTAAATCTGCGCTGATTCCCTTGAAAGATCCCTGGCACAAAACGTATAGATCACAAGCGCGCTGTCAAGATGTACGAGCGCGCTGCAGGAGACAAGACGCTACCGTCTGATTTACGACCTCCGCAGGTTCTTAAGGCAAGCTGTTACAGGTGTCTATTTAAATGCTTATACACTATTCATTTAGAGGACACTTGACTACCTATTTCACGACCTTGTCCCTCGAGGTGGTTTTTCGGCCACCTTCAATTTCATACGCGACAGAACCAGAGCGGTTCGCAACGACTTTACGATGCAACGACAAACTGGTCCTCTGGCCATCGAATGTCATGACCGTTGTGCTCGTTTCCATATACTCGCCCTTCATTTTGAGAGGAATAACCCCGGGTTTTCGATCGCATTGGAGGAGCAACAGATGATGAACAGTGTGTTGTCCTCTTTTAGTTCATAATGCCTTGGTGACGACTTTGATATAGCTCTTCAGAGTCTGAAGGAATTTTATGAGGATCAGCGGGGACGTTATCAATCACCAACGGAATTGGAGATGAGAGTGTATCATCGGTTGATCCATATCAGGGACCAGAGAGAGCGACACGAAGAGATACCAGATTCCATTACATCACACCCAGTATTCAAGCTCACCACCACATTTCGCCTCCACGTTCAGAGGAAAAGCGCACCTATCAGCAAGTCTTCAGCTCTCGTGATTGACGCAGAGGGGATGCAAATATTCTCACAGCTCGCAGGCGTTTTGAGAGAGCAAGGCAACGTCGTCATGATCTACCTCGTTGCTTGCATCCTCGAAAGATTGTTTGGGCCTGAAATGATCGAAGATATTGAAGGAATTCGTGGTGGCTTGAGTATTCCTGATATCATTGATGCAGTCCAGCCCTTCGAAGATGTTGATGAAGCCGAGAATATGTTGACGGATAATGAAGAACAGCCTACGGAGAGTGTCGAAACGTCTACAGCCACCCTGGTGGGCGAAAGTATAGCTGCCCAGCCTTCAATCAGCAACTTGAAGCCTGTCCGGTCATTTTTATTCGAGGCGCCACCTACGACCACTGCAAGTCCAACTGCCAAGTCTGCGTTTTCCAATATTGCAAGCTCGCAGACTACAAACGTTTTCGGCGGTGCTGCGTTCGGAGCAGCAACGACGCCTCGAACTGCCCGAACTGCATCTGCATTCTCTTCCGTATTTGGAGCAAAGACCTCCGTTGCGGTGAGTTTCAACATTGTTTTTGTTTTTTGTTTCACTAAAACAGTAGCAGGCGGCGTCTGTGGATTCCATCAAGCCCACAACTGATGTTGCCGAAGGCGCAATGCAACCACCAGTGCAGGCTAGCTCCAGCTTAGAGCCAAATGGAACGAAATCAACATTAGCATCTCGCCCCCTAAACCCGACTGCGGCGGCTTTTATACCTCCAACGTCTACTCCTGCAACGCTATTTCACAACATACCTTCACCGCCGAAGCCTTCCTTTGTTCCACCTAAAGCTACCGACGAACAGAAGCCTGCTGCGACAGAATCACATCCAGTCCAACCCATAGTTCGGCAGCTGTCGATCTCGTCCACTCGTCGTCCCTCGTTTACGCTTCCCAAAATCAACACTGCAATCAGCAATGCTACTAACGTTACACCCTCAACAATGCAGCCACCACAATTAGCCAGGATACAACCGATCGCACTGCCGAGCACGCCTACAACTGCCCCTCCTCAACCCAACGGCATTCCCAGTCTTGTTAAAGCTAATCTAAGTTTATCTCTTTTTAACAACGATATGTTGAGCCCCCTTCCCCTTTCTACATCCGGCCTCGGCCTCGTACAGAACTTTTCGCCTGTCCCTTCGCCATCAAAACTCGCAGAACGCAAGGCTCAGCGTCGGACTAGCGTGGTCATTAATGGAAAAGGTAAAGGTAAAGAAGTGGAAAGTGCAGCGCCAGCTCCTACACACGAAGAGATGCGCGCTCAGGCACTCAGCTTTGCCCAGAAAGGCTTTCTTGTCAAGCAATACTTTGAAATATGGAAGCAGCGGGCCATTAAGCACGCTGCTTGGTTAGAAGCTTGTCGTCAAAGTGATTCATATCGACGAAAGGTTCGAGCACAGCGGCAAGCTCGAGCTGAAATGGCAGAGAAGAAACGAAGGATATCTATGGGATCAACCATCGTCTCCGACTCGTCTCCTAAAAAGAGGATACGAAGGCGCATATCAACAGAGTATCAGCCGCCGCGGACGGACGAAGAACTAGCGCAACGTTTGAAAGAGGTGCAGATTCTTCCGCTCAAATCGGTTCCACTCATTGGCTCAATGTCCTTCCTGCTATTGCTATCTTCTAGAACCATGAAGCGCACGCACATCGTTGGGCTCGAGGCTCCCTCCTTCAAGCCATGAAGTCTCATGTTCGAGACAAAGCAGGAACAATGCCATCATCATGGCAGATATGGCTGTCCACAAACCCAGATAGTGATGCAACCGCTATCTGGATAGAGCGCAAGTTCGATGTCCCAGACTCTGGGTTCTGGGTGTCGGAGAATATCTTTTCGATACCGGCGACCCAAAGCCACGATAGGTCGAACGAATTTCCCGGCGTTATTGTCTTTGAATGCTCGCCCATCCAAAACGTCAAAGATGATATCGAAAGGCAAGATTCTCAGTTACCCATAACGTGATCCGGAAGTTCATTGTCTGCTTCTGCTCAGAAAATACCATATTCTTGATGACTGCGGCCGACTTCGCGACATCATCAAGACGCTACCTAGTAGAAGATACTATATACCCTCTTTGTTAGTGATTCGCTGGGGTGACGCCAATGAATTCACAAGCAACTCCGACTTCTCGGCAATGGTTAGGATTCATTTTGGCATTCTTCTTTATTTTCTCTGACAGTCCTGAATAGGTTCAGAAGCTCGTTGACGACTCGGTCATCGGCGATGCGCGCGTTTTCCCTGTGACGTCTGAGGCAAAAAATTTGGATGTCAAGTTTAAAGAAGCTCTCTCCAGCCTCAAACTGGATACGGCCGGCAAATTGGTCGAATCACTGACCGTGCAGGACCTCTTCAAGCGGTTTGAGTCGGTCCTTGACTCATTCGCTTCGGAATGGCTGGAAAATTCGATCATTAGCGGCGAATGTGAGTATCTTGTTTGACAGGGAGGCTGTTTTGGCTCACATATCACTTGTAGTTGATTGGACGATATACGGTGAAGTAGCCAAGGCTACTGTCCGAATTCTTAATGGCTTGATGGCGTCCGTTGCGACGCTTTTGACCTTGGAGTCGTCTGGTTCCCTGCCAGAATTTGACTCTAGTGCTATCGATTACAGCGAGTAAGCTTCAAATTCTTTTGTAATAGATGATGTTGGCTCATGCTCATCTCAGCGCCGCCTACGAGAGTGCTTATACGTGGCTCTCCGAGCTTCCTGGGGACCAATTAACGGAGAGCATCACTCAAGAGTTGCATTGTCACCGGGAGACGGGCCAAGGTCAGCCAGCCACACGAAACTTTACTTGTTCAGACAACTTAAAACGTACGACAGACTTTCCCGCACGCACATTTCTCAAGTACATTTTGGATATTGTTATCCACTTCACTGGAAGGCGCACTGGGATGGATTTTTCTACCAAATACGTTGTTATGCGAGCCGATATAGCCGCTTCGCTAGACAACCTAAAAACTTCCATCCAATCGCATCAGACTTCCCTCAGCCACGCACTCAATAAACGCTTGCGGCGGTCGCCTAAGCGGGGTCTTTCCGAAGAGACAGAAGAGTCAATTAGGTGGGTTTTGTGCTTGCGCTTGAGCGGGGACGAAAGCTAACGGGATGCCAGTGTTACTGCCAAACGCCGTCGGTTGTCCGACTCGGTAGACTCTTTTGCGCTGGGCGACGCAGAGACTGTGCCGCCCAGCCCGCTGCTCAACGGGCGCCCTTCTCCCTCCACCAGTGTAAGCACGATATCTCTGGCTCACGGCGACCAACCACGAGTTACCATCGCCATGCTGCGCGCCTTAACCAAAGACATGAAAAAGAAATACGTTGGAGGATCATCATAACACCGTGCATTTGTATCGCATAAACTAGTCTCTTTTTTGGCCTGCTGTACAAGTACTTATACGTTCGAATCATTGTAATATTGAGTTCGAGTCATCATCATAGAACCAAGAATGAATTGAGATGAGCATACATTTATGTTGTCACTGCGCATTGTACAAGAAGCGCTAGAATTTAATTTACAATACATGTCCTAAAACCAACTACATTCAACAACCGTGATGTACACATACTTTACAACCCCAGTTTGGTCACACAGACCGATACACGAAACGATCATTGCTCACAGCAGTAGTTTAGCTGTACGCCAGAGCAGACCAAGCAACAACGGCACCAAGTGTAATAGCCGTCGCTGTACGGACAATCTTGGACGCGATGCCCCTCCTCGCCCGCTTACGTGCAGGAACAACAACTTCATCAGCACCTGGTCGAGTCGTACTATCGGAGCTAGCACTATCGGCCACGACTCCGGTCGTGATGGCTTGGTCAGGTTTGTTCTCCTCCCCATTATCCTCGTTATCGTCACCATCGTTTCGCTTGCGCTTCAACGAATTGACAGTAGGATTCTGTTTGTGTAGATAGAAAAACGTCCCATAAATGTCATTTAGGAATCAACCCCTAGAGCAGAAACGGTTATCAGAACGTACCTGATTCTGAGCCGACATATCCATCAGTTCCTTGACGGTTGTCAAGAGGCCAGCAGCTTTGATGTTGTCGAGCTCGGTGGTAACCTGTTGATGAGTCTCGTCACACAATGTTTTCATTTCTGCCCGGTGTGAGAAATGTGACGATATAGGAGACAATGATAAATTACCCGCAACGAGTTGACGAAGAGTTTCTATACTGTCTTTAACATCTTGCCTATCACCAAGCGATTCCACTTCTTTGCGCTGAATTTCCGTAGTTTCTGTAACATATCTCAAGTCATCTTGTAGCCTGGACAACCCGCCCTGCAATCCTTGTATGTCGATTTGCATATTCATGGCGTATATACCAGAGATCTGCTCTGTGCTCATCACTTTAGTTTCCAGGACCTTGAACTGCATCTCCAAATTCGCTAGTTTGCCCGCTAAATCACCAACTTGAGTGTTAACGTGCAACTTGGCTTCGTCTTGGCGCGATTGCAAATTGGACATATCCAACTGTCACATTATCCATGAGCAGAAAAATCCAGTCCAAATAAGATGTGTAAAGACCTTCATATCGTCCAAAGATACCTTTAAACTAGCCAATTCTGCCTCCTGCTCTCCAAAAACGTCCGGCAACGGATGATCGTTCGATTCATCCATAGGCTCCTGGGGTGAAACGAGTGCTGGAGACTCTTCGCGTAGCATCTGAATCGGCGCATTGCTTGCCTCATCCACAAAAGGAGCTGTCGTCCCACATTCGACATATAGAGAACTGACAGATGGAACAGGAGAGGCTCTTGGAGAATTTGGCCAAGCACCGACAACGTTTGGCTCCGAGGCAGACACGTGGTTGAAATCAGAAGGGTCGGGAGATGGGCTAGCAAGATCCATAGGCGAATTTGACCTTGATTTGTCAATTAAGTCGTCATCATGACCTTCCGTGTATAGCTTATTCCAGTCAGAAATTTCTGACGTCTTATCTGAAGGCTGTATGAGAGGAGGAAGATCAAAGGGAGGGCTGGTGGGAAGACGGGGACGGTGATGAGATGAGTACCAAGCAGGCATATCTATGGGCGGAAATACGAACAACGGGGAATGCTCGCGAGATGTAGATTGAGATCGTCGCAGCACAGGCGGATGAACGGGAGGAACGAGACCTTTCAAAAGTTCAAGCGCATGTCCAATGTGCGAAGCTGTGTGCGTCGAGTCAAGGAGCGATGGGTATCTGTCTTGGGGGGTAGCCGAACCAGCGTTATCCTCGATGTCAGAGGAGTTATCGTTTATGTACGACGACGACATTTCATCAGAAGAAGAAGAAGTGTCTTTCAACCCGTAGCGGCCAGATGATTTGAGTTTGAAGAAGGGTGAGAGTTGCCGCTCGGAACTTGCAGACCTCGTGAGATCAATTAACTTATTCAAGGGGCTMGACAGGGCATGGTGAATTTCGACCCTAAAGACGACGGGTCGCACCATGTCATCCCCTCTGCCGACAGACTTGCCGAGCGTGACAAACTCTCCGCCGGATAACAAGCAAGGAGATTCTGGTTTGAGCATCCTGGAGAATGCCTCCTCAGGTTTCCGAACATGAGTCCCATGGTGAGACCCGAGATCGAAAAGATAGACCTGGCCAGGGTCGAATAGTATCAGCATATAAGGAGGCTAAGGTGAGTAAATGCATACAGATCCAGCATCCGTAAAGGTGATCTTTGCATGCTTGCGACTAACTACTGGACATCTAAACATGGCCTTGCCTGGGTCGCCCTCGCCAAGATCATTCTCAGCACCAGGCCGACGGCCAATTTGTACGACACTGGAGTTGGCCTTATGGAAAACCAGGGTGTATGCGGCAGCAGCGGCATTCTTCTCAACATGGATGGTCAGTCCTGGAGACATGTTAGTTCAGACGCAGAAAACATATAAAAGTAGCCTCGTTCACCCGTGACGGGTTGCTGGGGAGCAAGTGAGTCAGACGCCAACGAAGCCTTTGGGGCAACGCGGGTGCCGATGTATTCGACCTCGTCATCCAACATCATCAGAGAAGAACCTGGAAAGACCGGTGGACGAGCGCAAGACGAGCACGCACTAGCGGTCAGTCAGTCAGAGGTGTGTTTCTTTATCTGGCTGCGTATCGCCTTTCATTCAAGCTCCGACCGGCACCGGCAACACCCATGATGTCACCGCGTTAGTAACGCATGCTTGACGCCCTCAAGCCTACAGCAATGCGGAGGCCACGAGTATACTTGTTCTTATCTCCAACCACCAATGCAAGACGAAATCGCCCCTTACAAGGTACGCCCACTACCCGTCTTTGATCATCAACCAACGTTCCGCAGGATCTCACAGGTCGCGTCAAGAAGATCAGTGATCTATACTTCGCCTACGGCGGTTTCTCCGAGGTATATAAGGGAATATATCAAGATGAATCAGGGCTGAAACACTCAGTAAGCTTCTGCATCTTGGGACGGGGTAGCATGAATTAATGGCCTGTGAGGCTGCGATCAAGGTGATCAGAGGGGTTCGCGCGACTGACACTAACAAAGAAGTCCTATTGAAAGTACTGCGTCTCGTTCATGCTACCATCCCGCCCTACTGATGTGAGCATAGCGTCTGAACCGCGAAGCAAGAGTGTGGCACACACTAAAGCATCCGAATGTATTGGAATTTTTTGGCGTAGTTCACAATATAGGTTCATTTTTTGCTGTTGTATCGCCATATTGTGCAAATGGCAATATATCCACCTATCTCGAAGAACATCCGCAATCGAACCGTCTGCATCTAGTATCAAGTGTTCCTCAGTTCAACCCATCGCATACTAACTCTTTGTAAGATCCTCGGTGTAGCACAAGCCATAGAGTATCTCCACAAGAACAACGTAGTACATGGGGACATCAAGGGTGTGAGTTAGCCAGTCTCTCATAGCTGCGGTTTTCATGAATAGTGTCATAGGCAAACGTCTTAATCGCAGATGATGGTAGACCCTTGTTATCTGATTTTGGACGTTCCAGAATTATCAACCAACGGGGTTTTACGACAATGGTGACTGGATCTATCCGATACATGGCACCGGAAATCATTTGGCAAGACGGCGAGTCAGGCGAGAGCGACAACGATGATAACTTTCTACCAATTGTAACGAAGGAATCTGATGTATATGCATTCTCTATGGTTGCCGTCGAGGTTAGTTTGTTCCAAATGATACATATACCGTTGATCTAAAGATATTGCCACAGATTTTGTCTGGACAAACACCTTACCCCAAGATACGTAACGATAATAGGATTACGATCGGAGTTCCAGAGGGTTTACGGCCAAGAAAGGAAGAATATGAACTGACGTCACTACATGCGAAGATATGGGACATTCTTGAGCTTTGCTGGGCTCATATTCCTGCAGAGAGGCTTACGATGCCAATCATCGTGCAGAAATTATCCAATACAAGATGAAGTTTTTCTATACCATTTGTACATCACTTCATCGAATTTGATTTTGAACACCTATGATTCAACATTCGTTCATGACTCAGGCGCCGCTCGTACCCACTAACAGGAACTGTTCAAATTGCAAAAAGGTTGGTTTACAACTCGACGCTTACATATCATAGACCTGTAAATGACTCATAGAATGTTAGGAGTGGTGGACAGATAAGAACTCACCTTCCAACGCAACTAAGGGACTGTTGGAATAAGCGCGACTCGTGGAAGTCCGAGTAGATCTTGGATGTTCTCTTCGTTTGAAGGGGAAGGATCCTAGTGGATGTGGAGATTATTGATAGCTGTCGATAAGCCGAGGCTTGCGTGCGAACGAGAGGAAGAGGACGTCTATATGACGTGTTAACGAGCACAGAGGTGATGGTATAGAATGCTTGCCTGTGCCCCAAACTGGCCTCACGCAGTCTACCCCTGCCTCTTCGATCCTTTCTCTCCCTCGCTGTGGTATTCTTGAATGGCTATCAAAGCGCGTCAATCAGAAGTCCAGAGCGGCTAATAGAGTAGCCGGTTTACGCGATCCGTGCGATCCTTCATTCTGGTCGACTGTTCCTGAAGCTCCTATGAGTTCCCGTGCCCACACGCGAATGAACGAGCAAGCCCAGTTTCACTCACTCAGTAACCAAAACTTTCTGTCCAAGCCGTTTCCGCTGTAGCTCCTCCTCCAGCCTCCGTCCGAGATGTTCTCAGCAGTTGTAGAGCTTTCTAAACCTTGTCGACTCTAATACATGTTTATTAATCAATTAGAACATAAATTGTGAGCTGCAAAATAAACGGCTCACCTGAACATTTACATACGAGTGACGGGGCATCCGCCAACTTCGCCTTCAACAGCCGAAACTCCCGCGCTCCATTGCCTACGCACTTCATCGCCCGTTCTCGCAGCTCACATTTGAGTCCCTCTCATCAACGGGGCGAACTACTGGGTTTGGCGGAAGTTACACGATGCTTTAAGCCAGACGTCGTTAGTCCGCGGAACGAAAAAAGTTGTCCTGTGCTCGCCTAGATCCTTTGTTGCCGCCGCGACACACAAGCCCGACTCCCGAGCCTTGTCAGTTTTTTGACAGGCTCAAGCTACTCGCAAACAATTATCTGACGACTCCCTAATGAGCCAAACAGTGATCCAAACGAGAAGCGAAAGATGCGTGGGTCACTCCCCGAGTCCATGTTCACCCTGAATTTTCCTCGTTTTCATTCTCAGTGGTGTTCGGAACACTTCGTCGAGCTTATTCCCAGCCTATAAAACTTGTTATTGAACTCTAATATCACTAAAATAAAATAAAATAAAACAAATATACGCTATATGTTAACATATAATTGAGCTGTCGATACAGCTCACCTTTTCCATTATCTCTGACACGTTTCATATTACTCCATACGGTTCTCCCGTTTGCCTATGTTTAGTTTATCATTGCCACCGTGTACCGTAGTACCGATAATTATATGCGAAAAAAAAGATACAGCTCACCTTAATGTAAATAAGCACGAAATGGCCACGCTAGTCGCCATCTTGCCTCTCGGCTTCCCAGGACGAGAGTACCATTTGGAGGACTTGAGGAGTCCTCGTCTTCGGCTCGCATCGTCGAAACCCCTTTTCTTCCTTGAAGGGGAAAGGTCCTGGCAGTTGTCGAAGTTAACCAGCGGCTGAAGATGAAAAAATGGCATCAGTCGAGGATAATAATGGAAGGTACTCACTGCTCAAAGAGAATTTGGCGAGTCTATGACACACCCACTGGAGCCTTTACTAGCTTTACTCAGACTTTAAAGAGTCTTATTGTGAGCGCAGCACGTCTTGCTGGATTAGATGTCAACTCTGGCAGCCTGAGTGTGGTGGGCATAGGGTGCAATAGAAGTGCAAGCGTGGCAGCAGGCCACGAGTCTTGAATGGTTGATGCTGTGTGCAACAGTACGCTGCCATTAGCATGAGTGAAGATCTCTGGTAAGCGCTGCAACTACATATTCTTGAATGAATTCAGTCGCTGTTTCTATCTGAGAAATGTTTGAACAGAACATCTATAATCTAGTTGCGGTATTTACAAGACTCCAACCCTAACAATAATCAATGGACAGACTCAAGGAGCCACTTGGGGCTGAAGAAACTGTGCAATTCCCGATGATTTCATGAGTTAATTTAACTGGTAGAAGGACTTACAGTGTGATTAAAATATGGTTCAAGGAATTGCCCTATATCCAGATCAGCCAGTGCATGGGTACCCAAGCGAATCAGCCAGCAAGTGCCAATTTTTGGCAGGCACCTTATGTCATCCGGTGCTACCAGATTGAGCTCCTATGAACCGCAGAATTGGTCAAATCGACATGGTTCAGCCTGGAACAAGCTGTATCATGCTGTTTCATGCTGAAAATGCTTGGTTCACATTCGACTAGCGTGACCCAGCGTTGAACACGCCTGTTCCAGCCTGGTTCATGCTGCAACAGCGTGGATTTCTCCATT
>JNHV02000099.1:0-40443 GCA_001691785.3 Amanita brunnescens Koide BX004 | reverse complement strand
TAGTCCCAACCGCGGGAACCACTTGTAATGCAGGTAAAGGAGCCATGTTATGGAGTAAGAGGTTATTGGCCAGTGCGGTACCATCTCCGGCAACCTGGAGGATGAGTTAGTACAATGACTTGATGTCGGAAAATATTTACTCGCCTCTTTTTGCTTCGCTCGATATGCGACATGACCTGTGTTATTGACCATCTCCAAGTGATTCAATTTCGAAATTCTCGCATTCGCATGCTGTGCCCCAAGGAATGCAAAGCCTGCTCGCATCTCTCCACGTATCTCATCAAGCCACTGAGGTGGGGCACCCATTAATCGAAAGTAAGAACTTCTGGAAGCTTTCAAATCATCCTGCACATCACGCCGAAGTGACCAGTGCGTCACGTCGCGCTGCGATCATCTATCATGAAGGAAGAACGGACAGAGCCAAAGAAGGCTTCTCAGGAAACAGAAAGTCTTGTCAAGCGTCTTGCTGGTCCATCCACAGGGAAGGCAGGGTATTACTATTTCAAAAATAATTACGTTGCGGATGAAGTATCTAACACTACGTCCCTACCAGACTGGCAAAAGACCAAACCGAAATCAACCGTATTATTGCAGATGCATCCAAGGGGTCGAAATTCTATGAGGTGGGAGAAACCCTGGAGTATATATATGGACTAAATGATCCTCTACATGCAGAATGAGAAAAGGAAAGACAAAGAGCTGACGGAGCATATACAGCGGATTCTGAAGCAACGGGACGAAATCACGAAGGGTGCCGATATCAGTATGYAAGACGATACTTACTTGACTTGCTTTTAACGTCCTACGCAGATCGAATTGAAGGGCTAGTAGACCGTATGGTCAGTAAAGCGCCGTCACTTATGATCTCAAGCTTACCTATTTTCCAGCTTTCAGAAATAGAGGCACAACGGGACTTGTGTCAAATCATTGTTCATGTGGATATGGATGCGTTCTACGCTGTAGTGTATCCTCTCCTCATTTTGGTCCCTAAGGCTTTGTCCTCTAACTTTTCACTCAGAACGTTGAACTACTCTTCAATTCGGAGTTAAAGGATAAACCGTTTGGCGTGAGTGCCACCTTCTGGACCATTCTATCCAATGGGCTGAAATGAACCCAGGTGGGTCGCGGAATTTTATCAACAGCATCTTACGAAGCCAGAAAATACGGTGTACGTTCAGGAATGCCAGGTCTGTGCCAACTTTTGTGAAGTGCTCTAGCCCTTTAAGGCTTCTACAGCTTTTATTGCCAAGAAACTGTGTCCGGACCTAATATTAATACCTCTCAATTTCTCGAGGTACTCAGAAATGTCAGGCAAGGTAATGGCGATACTCAGAACGTATGATCCGAACATGTCAATCGCAGGTTGCGATGAAGGTTATCTCGAGCAAGTAATTTTGTTCTCACTTCTCAGGCCTGTAGGTCATGCCTGTTCTATGTAGCGTCACCCCCTATTGCCAATCACACGGGTTGACGGCGGATGAATGCGTAACAGAGATGCGGAGCAAAGTATTTGAAGCAACAAAGCTCACAGCAAGCGCTGGCATAGCGCCTAACAAGGTATCATCACCACGACCATACTCYTAGCAGCGCTTTTGATTGTCCGACACAGATGCTCGCGAAAGTGCGTATTTAGATTCGACTGCAAGGTAAGAAACTGAAGGTCCGTTCCTGCTCGTTAGATATGTTCCGACAAGGTTCGTCTATKGTCGCAGCGGGAATTGTCCTCATCTCTGCCAGAACAAACCAAATGGGCAGTTCCGCCTACCATTTGACGCGAAATCCATAACCGAGTTTATGCGGGACCTTCCGATTCGCAAGATTCCCGGTGTAGGAAGGGTAAACGAGCGTTTGTTGGATTCCATCGGAATCAAAGTGAGCTACGTCATTGTCAATGTGGTAACCGTTGGCGCATATCACCTTTAGACGTGTGGAGACATTTTTACACACCGTGCCACAGTCTACCTGATGGATAAGCATTTCGGGCTTGGTTTTCTATTGAGAACATACCTTGGCATCGCCTCCAACATAGTTCAACCACATCAACGGGAAGAGAGGAAGAGTATTGGGTCCGAGAGGTATGATTTACGATCTAAGGCATTCTACGATGTAAGAAGTTGTAAAGGACTTTTGCTCCGCTCGGTGATAAGCAGAAACTTCTYGAAAAACTGGAGGAGATAGCCGAAGAGCTCGAAGAAGACATGGAAACCAACGGTTGGACGGGAAGGACCATTACGCTCAAGTATAAACTTGATACCTATCAAGGTAATTAATTCCGCCTCCGGAGGCGCATACCTTTAACATGCATATACATAGTATTCACCAGAGCTAAGTCAACAAACAGATGGGTAAAGAAGAAGGATGAATTGTATGCGGTAAGTAATTGATACAACTCACCCTGGCATGTTCATGGCCATTRCCTCTACCTTGCTCAGATAGGCAAAGAACTGTTGGTGGCTGAATTTCCATTAAGGCTGCGGCTCATAGGTCTGAGAGTAACGAAATTGAAAGATCTCCGAACATCAAACAACACTGGTATTAAGCGGGTTCGTCCTCATTTTGGATGCYGCTGGCAATTTTTAAACATTTTCCTATCAAGTTCTTTGGTCTTGTCGACAACAATTCACCCCACAAGCGACGTAAAACTGAACGACCCGAGGCACACGAGCTAATGGAAGTAGAGAATATAGACCAGGACCCAGACGAATGTGTCGAGTCGATGCCAGGTTTCCACGAACACGACGAAAGGGATTTAGATCCAAGTCAACATGACGATGACGACGACGATCCTCCGCGAGTAACGAACCAAAGCTCTACAGCCTCGGAAAGACTGGGAATGGATGTGCCAAAATTAAAGCCTCGCCCACCTGTGTCTGCGCCAGCCCGTTCATTTCCGATTGCTCAAGGCGGAATCAACGCTAATGATGCTTCAGCAACTGATCGTGGGACCGGAACCAGTACGGCAACGCGTGTGGCAAAGCCCGTCAGCGCAGTATTCTCATTTTCGCCCAAAGTTCAATCAAGCAAACCACGCTTATCAAAAGAACCTCTRCAGTGCCCCATATGCGATAAAACCATCTTGACTGATAATGAAGGATTGAACGCGCATATCGATTTCTGCCTGAGTCGGAACGCCATTCGCGAAGCACAGGCAGAGTCTATCGCTAGTTCCAGCACCAAACGTCTGAAGCCCTTGCAACAGTAACATGAGGACAACACATGTATATTGCATGTAATTCATCTATCTATTCGGATGTATTCTATAATACAACATATCTCCTTGTTTGAATTTACTTTCCCCTATGCTTCTTGAAAGAGGYTTGTACACCTTTTCCAGCCTTGATGTCCTCCATACATAGCGCATCAATAGCTTTGCCTTTAGCAGCCAGCTCTGCGACACGCCCCTCTAGATGTCTGGGAACACACACAACACCATCCCCATCCGCAATTATCCAATCGCCCGGCAGAACTTGCACAGGCGGAAAAACCTCATCGCCGTCCGGGGTAAAGATAACGAGAGGCACGTTCACGGCAGAAGGACGGGTAAATGAGGCCTGGCCGAGCGTCGACTGAGAGCGTGCAAAGACGGGAAAGTTGGCTGCGCGATGTTCTGCGATGTCCCTGCACCTACCCGAAATGATGACCGCGGTAGCTTTCTGCGCCTGTGCGCCTGCTGTCATCAGCCCACCCCACACTGCGTTCTTTGCTTCTGAGGGATGTAAGATGGATGTGCCGTGATAGGGACGAGGAAAGGGCAAGTAAGGCGTGAGAGCGGGTATTCGGTGGTATGTGTATACTCAACGGTGAGGGGCGTCGATGACGATGACCGAGTCGGGAGGTGCCGTATCGACAAAGTGCGCTGTTGGCGTAGGGGCTGAAGTGTCCGACGCGAATACCATTTTGACGGTATATGCTGGCCCACAGACGCGTATCGACTCGGACGAAGATGATGGTGCGGGCGACATCATGCGGATGTCGGCGAGATGGCCCCCGCTGCGGACGCCCAACTTGATGAGGGCATCAGAAATCTCGCAGGTCGAGTAGCTGGACAGAAGTGACATGAGTTGCGCTCTCACGGGTATCAGTAGTTGCACCACGAAGACTTCAAAAAAAAGTATTTGATCTAAGTACACTTCATTGGATCTGTTCCAGTAATTTCACTAATCCGCCCAGGAAGGCTGTTTCTAGTGCCTTGCCTTCCGGCTCCTGGAAAGGGTATCTGATGCATTCCTTCCTCTCCTCTTCAAATATGCCCTTTCTGTCTTCCCTACCACCCTTGTATGATATATTGGCGGGCGCAAGGGGGAAGCTGAGTGGCAAATATACTATGCCAAAATGCGGTAGAAGGTCAGGTAATAACTTGTTATGCATGTATACTGTAAGTTTGGAATCAGTGGCGTATGAAATCAAGGATGAGAAGACAGCGCGCCTTGTGCATTGTAATACAAGGTCCAAGGATCTACCACTACGCCGTTNTCATCATCATACAAAGGTAAAACCTGAGGTTCAATGGAAAACCCCTTAGGAGTGCCGTGGTCAGTACAGATTGGATTAAGGTACCATGTTCCATGCCAGACTATTATTTTCGTTTGAATAGCAGTATCCTTTTGGATCGCAGTCAGAGTTTCCATGATTCCAGGAAGGAATATGGTCAAAGTTGCATGAAGTGCAGCGTTGATGATACATATGGCTCTTCGATATCGATGGTTATATGTTCGTGAAAGGTCTAGTTGTTCCCCGTTCTTGCCTGGACCAAAGTACCTCGTTGAGGCGTTGGAGTAGAGATTGTCAGCGAACGACCAGTTGCCTGCCACGGCACCGAGACCAAAGGAGTATGTCCAAGCAGGAGCAGCTACAGGGCCTCTGTTTAAGACTAGCACATCCGTTTTACGCGCCTGACTCATCCAAAAGTTGTTCTTGCTGCGCACGCCGGTTTCCGGGTCAATGATAGGTGTTGTATAAACCAGATCGTTTGGATTATTAGATCCATATAGTGTTGTGGAGAGTATAAAGCGAAGAATGGACGATCCATAGGTCAGGAGCTCGCGTGAGCTCGGAAACTTCTTGACACGGGTGGTTGATAACGAAGCCTCGATGGTGCCGTCGAGACAGACGTGGTGGAACGTGCAGAACTCTGGGCCAAGGCATTTGCTGGAGGTGTTGAATTGCTCAGAAAGAGAATGTAGCCAAAGGGAATGCAGATGAAACGTTTGCTCCGGACCGACGAGAAGTATCCGCTTGGTTCTCAGTCTGGAGCATAAGCTTAATGAAGGTGTTACTGATTTGCGCCCCGCGGTCGAGCAACGACTGCCTGGAGAGAATGAGCGACCCGACCAGACACCCTGTACGTGACAAGCCAGCGAGTCCTGTACCTCTTTGATGCCAAGAATAGTTAGCGCAATTGCATTGGACTCGCGCAGCGCATGGACAAGGTCGGAGACGGCCGCATCAAGCACGCTGTCGACATGATCGCGTACGCGCCAGTCAAGAGGGGTCCTGTGGGAGAATACGGGCAGAAGACACCAAAGGGCGAAGGCGGCGGCGGCGAGGAGCAAAAGTCGGAATGAGGGATGAACCAAAGGCATAACTCTTACGCTTGTTTCTCCACCACTCCAAATGCGCCTGCCTTTCCTCGGCCGCCTGTTCCTGCGCGAATACACTGCCCTCGTCCTTGGCTTCACCGCCCTCGCTGTCGAGAGGCTCCTCCAGGTCGCCATATTCTTCCTTCCAAAGCCCGTTATCACCTGGTTCTACCGCCGCTCTCGCGCAATCTTCCGCTTCCTCAGCGGAGGAGAATGGGAAAGGCCTTCCGACGAAAAGATCATGTCGGAAGGGATCCTCAGGGCCAGGGACTTTGGCGATCTCTGCGCCATCCATGACTATGTGGTCGAGGAACATGTCGTCTTGACCAAAGACGGTTATCTCTTGGGCTTACATCGTCTTCCGGCCAAGAAAGGTCACCGGTCATCCAACCCAGGCACAAGCACCGGAAACCCCGTCGTCTACCTCCACCATGGCTTGCTCATGAACAGCGAAATATGGGTCTGCCTAACGGATCCTGAGCGTTGCTTGCCCTTCCTCCTCGTTGAACGAGGCTATGACGTCTGGCTTGGAAATAATAGGTGAACTCTCTGATAAATCAAGTGCATACATGTACTTAACATTGCAGAGGAAACAAATATTCAAGAAAATCCCTTCATTATAGCCCCACAGAAGCGAAATTTTGGGATTTCAGGTCCGTCTCACGCGCACTGTGCCTTGCCCTTACGCCTGACTTGCTCTGAAGCATCGATAACTTTGCATGGCATGATATTCCCGACTCGATACAGTATATCCTCGACATCACTAAAGTAAAGACATTAAGTTATGTCGGCTTCAGCCAAGGTTCTGCGCAAGCCTTTGCAGCACTTAGCATACACCCACAATTAAATGACAAGGTCAATGTATTTATCGCCTTGGCACCTGCCATGAGCCCAAGAGGTTTAGCCGCCCCCCTGGTAGATGGTCTCGTCAAGTCGTCGTAAGTGTCAACTGTCCTCGGCAAGCTCTAGCCTTGACCGCTTCACTCCAGCCCGGCACTCATGTTCCTTTTCTTCGGCCGTAAATCGATCTTGTCATCTGCCACGATGTGGCAGTCTATCTTATACCCACCTATTTTTGCGAAGGTCATTGATATTGCCCTTCGCTGGCTATTTGACTGGCGTAGCGAGAACATCTCCACCGATCAGAAGATCGCAGCATATGCGCATCTATATTCGTTTGCGTCGGTCAAGTCTGTCGTGCATTGGTTCCAGATTATGCGCAATGCCGCGTTTCACATGTACGACGACGACGTTCTTTCGCCGGGAGGCCGGACCAACGGTAATTCGTACCTCCCAGTTCGATTCCCAACAAAGAATATYGTAACCCCCATTGTCTTACTGTACGGCGATTCAGACAGTCTGGTGGACATAGACATCATGCTTACGCAGCTGCCGGGTCACACTGTGGTCAAGAGGTTGCGAACATACGAGCATTTGGATATATTGTGGGGACGGAGTGTACACCAAGACGTCTTTCCCCTTGTGGTTGATGCGCTGGAGTTGCATTGTGAATCAAGATTGCTGCCTAATGGAGAGCTGAAGCTCTGAAGGGGAATTGCGCCTGGCACGCTGCTCTGTACGATTGTAATTACTATACTCTACAACTAATCTAATTACCAACGCCAAGTTTGCTGAGGTCTGACTCCCCTTGGCAGCCGCGGCAATGCCAATAAACTGCGGTCCTGTATGTGTTCCCGCGCCTAAATAAAGTGCTAAAGGCGGGATCACGTCTTATCCGGCTAGGAATCTACGGCTGTGCTTATAGGCAACGGACCTGATCATTGTCTCGTTAAGCATTCACCCGTCTTTGTCGACCCCAGCGAAAGGGACATCCGTGAGTTTATCAAGACCCAGGTTCCTGCGGAATTAAACAATGGGTTGACAGGTCGACGGATTAACGTTATAACTCGAAGCCGTCGCATGACTATATATGTTGATGCYGACATCCAATATATTGTCTCTGACCACAGAACTGATCCTTCTCGTACTTGATAAATGCCTCACCCAGGACCTCTATGCTGTCTCTCAAACATGTCGTCGGCTACACTACATAGCCATACCTGTCTACTTTTCACGATTTGGCATCTGGGACGCTAAGGAAATTCACCTGGAAGGCCGGTATATGCAAGCATTGCGCGGCTTGCAATCCTCTTTGATAGTGCCTTCTCTTGAACATTTATCAATCAAGTTCAACAATGGGACTCCCTTTGCTGTGGAGCTCTGTCGACTTGCCGCATTCGTCTCCCGTTTGGAGCGTGTTCGCGAGGTGACGCTCCACTTTGGCAATATCGACTCGCGATGGGTCAATGGGCTTATGGCCATCAGCACAGGGACCTGGCGTGCTGAGCTGTTAAATCTCCTTTCAATGCTTGTGGAGCGCAAGTGCGAGATCCTCAACGTACGGCAAGGTTATTTCTTGACGTACGAAACTCTTGTGACTGCTGAACACGACGCGGCGGCAGCCCCCAAGCATCGTGCATTCATTGATCGTCACTTATCCGCCGTGTCAAGTCTATTTCGCGTCTCAGTCACGAAAAAGATGGCTGCTGTTCGCAATTGCAACTTGACGTCGATGGAGTTGCAGGATCGGTCACTCCGAACGTTCAGGCTACATTCCAACCTATTCTTCAATCATCCATTTTATTCTTGGATGATGGAGATGTTCAGGAAAACTCCAATCACATCATTGTCTCTGCAAGCGTCGGGCGTCATGGGAGAAGAATGGAGTTGCTTTCTCCAGTCTTTAACTATTCCCACTCTGAGCCACGTCGCCTTTATGTCGTCGCGTATCCCATTTGAAAACCTGATTATTTTCATATCCCGCCATCCGCATCTCACCAGCGTGGATCTGCATCCACACTTTCCATGTTCGCTTGGAAAACGGCTTCCTAAAAAATGGAAGCTCTCGCTGCCCTGCCTCGGCTCGATCGGCGGCAGCCCAGCCAACGTGAAGCTCCTTCTCAGCCGCACCCTTCCCTTGCCAGCGCTCCATCACTTTTCGCTTTCGCTCCCTGTCCACCAGCGCCCCTTCGGGCGGGGCGATTTTGAGATGGTCAACAAAATGATCACGACAGCCGTCAAGAACTACCGCCCACACACCCTGACGCTCGAGTTCCTCGTCCCGGTCGTAGGGGACGACTTGTCGAAGGACGCGAGTAACGGGAACAGCGACTCGGTGACAGCCTTTGCATCAAAGTGCACGCGGGCGAGCCTGTTTCCATCGGTGGAAACTATACGCTTCAGCTCTGACGGGAGCTTTGGGTTTTCTAAATGGACCCTGCCCTTGCTTCCGCAGTGGCTCGCTAAGTTTACCGCGCTCAGGCAGGTTTCGCTCGCGACGAATTGTCTTCCTCAGGGTGCTGCTGATAGGCAGCATGTTGTGAGGGCGATAAAAGAGTCTTGTCCGGGTGTGGGCAATGTCCTGCTGGATGACAATGAGTACGCCCGTAAGGTTGCGTACTGGCTCTAAGGAAGACTATTCCCCCCATCTTTCATCTGGATGAAACGACCGCAATATCCCCTGCGTTGCTGTGCTTCATACCGCCTCCATTCCCCATTTCGTTCTCTGCTCTTATCTCCTTGGGCTTGGTTTGCCATGTATTATTGGTATGTATTGATATGATGTTCGGCTGTGCATCTCTTTCACTTTAGCTTTACTGTGCTCCGATGGTGACAGCTTATATCTTAGCATTGGATTAAACCATCTACTATGTACTGTTGCAGCTATGAACGATATCACTCTGGAACCATCTCAAGACAAGTGGCGGAATGCATTTGCGGAGAAGACTCCGCAAGCCATTGATGGTAGATTTCCATGACCTTCTTTTTCACGTGTATTTTTGGTGCTCTCCTCCCCGTCCATATACGCGTCTGCTCGTAGGCTTGTTCCAACAACAGGTCAATGCCTTCCACGCTYGTCCATCCGTATCCTTCCGCTCTCCGTTCCTCTGCGAGTGTAAGCAGTCTTGTYGTCCGACTATCGTACGCAAGTTCTAAAGCGACCCCTCCAGTGGGGGAAAGATGATCCACGGACAACCCGAGATCAATAGGCTTCGGAATCCCAGACGTCCGGTCCATCGCTGGGGTCGAAGACACAATGATGGTCGGAGAGGGATAGTGCGCATGCAGCGGCACACTCAGCTTTTCCAGCACCACGATGCGCAATAACGGGTCTAGCCTCCTAAAGTTCTCGGCCACAGATTCAGCCTGCGCCTGCGAACGATTATACATCAGGAAATTAATGACACCAACTTGGTAGAGCGCGTAGAGCGCCGCGCGGGCGCTGCCCCCCGCTCCGAGGATGAGTGCGGTTGTGGAGGACGTGACGGCGTGGGCTGGTGTTAGTGAACGTAAGAGACAGGTCTTGATGGCACGCCAGTCGGTGTTGTCCCCCGCCAAACCTCCTGAACTGCATGATATGGGCGTAATAGTGTTGACTGCGCCTATGACGCGCGCGTTGTGCGAAAGGCGCTGAAGAAGCGGGACAATGTCGCGGCCATGTGGGGTGGTGACACTGGCACCCCCAAATGAGGGGGATGCCATGACTTCTTTCAGGTCCTCTACAGATGGCGTTGCCTTCATTTCGTATGTGTAAGGAAGGCCAAGTACGCTGAACGCTGTGTTATGGAGCGTGGGGGACATAGAGTGTGCTATCGAGTCGCCGAATACATAATACTTTCTTGGAGGGAGAAGGCCTATGAGGTAAAGTATTTTTTGGCATTCGTTGTAGGTTATTTGACTTGAAGCTACGGCATTTGGAAGTAGCGGATGGGATACGGGAGTTAAGACAGTGTTTAGCGCTTGTGTTATCTTCCCCTGTATGCATTCAGCCAGTATATCCAGATGCGATAAGCTAGACCTACTTCAACTCCCATATTTATTGCTATCAGGGGTATTGGACTCCGTTCGACGCTCATCGCGAAGTGCCGCAAGCTTATGTTATCTTCGAATCTTCTGACCATATTGATGACCTGGACAATTCCAGCCCCCATCTTGACGATAGAATCGTATATTTGCCGCATCCGAGGTCCAGTCCACGGTAGACGGCCCGTGTAGTCATAATACGAACCTATTATCGTTGTGTTCCCGCACAGGCGCGGTACACTGAAGTTGATTTGGGATGGATACGTCGCTTCCAGACCCAGATACTCGACACCGAGACGTAATCCGTGTTCGAGTAAAGCGTTGAGGCGTCCAACCGCAGAGTGGTCATTCTCTCGGGGAGAGGGATACTTGCCGCCCTGAGAAGTAGTGCGGATGGTGAATAATATGGGTAATGGTGAATACCTCCGAAGGGTAGCAACTTGGAAAGAAAGAAAGTTGAGATCCCACGACTTGAGAAGGTCTACCCGAATTTCCCAGAGATCAATTCCAATTGATAGGTCGTCAATTACTGGGATAGCGTGAGAGACATCGTCGTAAGTCAATGAGAGGTTGTATGTTCGGTGACCAGGACTCAGTAACACTTTATTTGTATCCACCCCATGTATGAACCGTAGTAAACGGAAAAAGTCTTGCTCCACGGGTTTGAGAGAACACCGTCGGTCAACCTTGCCTGGTGAAGGTGGGAGTGGTACAGTGAGGGAAGGAAACTCGAAAGAGCAGCATTCCCGGAAGAGATCTAGCGTCTCCTCCCAAGAAGACGCATCCATCTCGCAACAAGGAGGGCAATCATCGGATTTGCGGATGTAGTCAAAAATGTCCTCTTTTTCTCTTAAGACATGGATGACAAGACCATATTCTTTGAATTGACGAATCAGTTGGCGGTTCCCTTCCAACTCGATGACTCCGCCGCCGCAAGCAATAACCTTTTCGGTCGTATTGTTTGAAAGGACATCTGCCAGGATTTTAGACTCAGCCTGCTGAAACGCATCCCAGCCACTTTGTTTAATGAAGTCTTCGACGGACGTATTCTGTTGCTGCTCGAATATTGCATCGGTGTCAAGTAGTACCCAGTTCAATGCACGTGCTATGATACTTGCCAGGGTCGATTTGCCAGCTTGGGGTAATTGTAAACGTGAGAGGTACGCCGAGGAAACATGGGCTCGAACCTCCGCGCATGCCTATGAGCGCAATACTGGCTTTTCTAAAATAGACACGTGTGTCCGGGGACAGAGGCCGGCCCGGCGAGGAGCCTGCAGCCATAGCGAATCAATCCTAGACTGAGGCTAACGACGAACATGAAAACGTTGGCCATGATTAAGAGGATTGGACTCACAACAGTGGAGGTCGTAGGCAAGCGAGTGTCAAGGGGCAGATCTTGGTCATATATATATATATCGGATTTTAGGAACGAATGATAGACTCTGTGAGCGCTGCAGGCTATGCCAGCGCGGGGTTGATTTCGACGCTCTAGTCACGCAGCGTTGGCACACTTGAAACAAATCGATTTACCCGTAGCTTCGTTGGGCGATCCAGGGAAAACGGAGCATTCTTTGGCGCAATGCGGCAACGTTCCTAATGGCGGAGCAAACTTTCTCCGCTACTGATACACTATTGAACACTATCACCTGAGCGTATCAATCTGCGTTCTTCCGCCGCCTTCTCTTCTCGTTCTTCCCCTTTTTCCGTTTCTCTGTCTCTTCAATCTCCGCCACGGRCGTCGATGAAGCAACTAAGAAAGTTGATGGCAAAGACTTGTCATCTCCCGTATTCCTCGTAACTCGAGATGAACCAATCCCGCCTCTTGGAGCGTCATACGCGTCGTCGGCGTCCGTTTTACTGTTAATCGGCGTTGAGGTTCCCGACGACCTAGATAGTAGCTTCTCCTTAAAGTAGTCAGCTACACTTTTCGTTGATGTCGTTATTTTTTCCGCCGTAGGATCGCCATCTAGTGCTGTCAATTGTCCATGCGGTGTCGTAGATCCAGACGGTGTAGAGCACGATGTGGATGACCGTGTGGGAGCAATTCCAAGAATTTCAGAAATGGCCGTTGCTGATCCGAATAACATTTTCTTCGCCGCGATGGCGCGTGCTCTATGTCTGTCCAGGCTGGTCATTGATTGCTCGCCATTGAAAGGAAATTACTCACGCTCTATGACGCGGTATAATGGGGGGAGCCGATGGTATGGGCGTCTCTTGTGCTTTTGGTGTCGATGCCTCCGACTTGCTCTCTTCACTCGTTTTCCGCTTCTTCGACTTGTGTTCCCTGTCCTTTTTATCCTTGCGTTTCCGCTTCTTCCCCTCTGCCAGCTTGTTGTCCTTCTCTCTACCGTCTTCATCCTCCATTCCACCATTCATCTTGGCTTCCTCTTCTCTCGCCTTTTCTTTCCTTTTTCTTTTCTTCTCACTTTTTTCCACCTTAGCCGCCCTCTCTACCGTTTCATCTGACATGTCACCCCCCTTTCCTTGACTGACAAACCCATCAACCTTTGTCCCCTCATTTTCCGAATCTTCTTCTCCATTCCCTTCGTTCAGCCTTCGCAATAAATTTTCAAAGTCTTTGTTCTGCTTCCATGCAATTCCATTCGGATCATTCACATTTGCGGCACCGATACCCAGCATATCCAGCTTGTGGGACACTTTGATGTGGGACGTCCGTCCGTCTCCTGCCGCTCCGAGCCCTTTGCTGGAATCCCATCCGAATTTTGCAAGATAGGCGGATCCAAATCTAGATGCATCTGTTCGTGTGCGTTCAAGTCGTTTTGGGTGAACAGATAAGAGTTGGTATAGTATTGATTATTAGACCAAAAATCCGCGAATAACAGCACGAACCATCTACCCAAGAAAGATTCCTTGGATCAGCGCCAATGCGCTGTTTTATTTTCCTCCCAGCAAGACCCATGGCATGGGAAAGGCAGCGAAAGAAAGAGCGAAAGAAAGCGTGCTGAGTAAGCCTAAATTAGTACGCAAAACAATTACATTGTATCTACTACAAGAATTACTAGTAAGCACCGAAAATTTCAAAATACATAAATAAAAGATCAGTCGAAGGCACTGGGCTTTGTGCAAAAAATCATAGGTCTGAACACCAAATTTCTAATTTACCTTCAGACTTGCCGTTAGCCGCCTCTCGCGCCGTCTCCAGGGCGAGTTCAAAATCAGATTCATCCCGAAGTGATACCTGCCCTCCGTCCTCATCTCTGAACTTAACCCCGAGACCCGTCATAGATTTCTCGAACTTGCTCGTCACTTTATCCATGAACTCTGCAAAMGTCGTATCCGCTAACAAGGCCATTCCACGGACCTCCTCCTTGTAGTGGATCTGGCAAACAGTCAGCTAAATGCAAGAAATATGACATCATGCTAGCCCACCTTGACTCGTATTTTCTGCATGTCAAGCGGAAGGTCTTCATAATCGCCGCTGCCATATCCTTCCTCTTCCTCCTCATACGCTCTCGAGCTACCTCGGGTAGACCGCTTCGCAGTGCTTCTCCTTTTCATCGATCCGCCAACGGGAGCGCTGCGCAGTGAAATACGACTCATAGTACTCTCACGTTGCGAACGAGATTTATTCGGTGCTGGTCTAGCAGGCGGCGTCGGCGTCGAAGTAGGTCGTCCCGGTGTGGCGCTTTCACTTCCGCCATACTCGTCAAGGTAATTCTCGTAAAACTCTGAGATGCGTTTTTCTGGTTGCTTAAGTCCTCCACTTCTAGGAGCGTTCTCAGGAATGGGTGGGATTTGGAGCGCGCTCGGCGCAGCCCGCTTGGTACTAGGCCCTCTGCTTAAACTTCCCAAGCCTTTGGATCTATCACCGGCTGAGAAAGTATTGTTGCGGGCGATGCGATCAGTAGCCATTGTGGCGTTACTCGGGGCCGGGGTGTTGGTATTAGGTTTGGACATGGTATTGCTCCGGGAAATGGTTGGGGTATTGGGGGAAGAGAGCTCGGCCCTCCCGGCTATACGATCGCGGAAATTAGAGGGAACATTAATAGTGGTCTGGGCGCGCGCAAGATTAGCTGCTGGTTTGGGGACAGTGTCAGCATCTCCTTCAATGTGCCCATCAGTTTCATCATATATAAAGTAACGAGAGGGCTCACCAGTCCGAGCTGATCTGGATGATGGGGCTGTAGCACTACGAGAAAGACCTGGCTGATCGACAAATATACCGCTGGGGGAGATTCCATCTCTCAAACGAGCGGAACCACTGAATTCCGTGTAGACGTCAGTGGCATCAGTTGCCGCCACAAGTTTCTGGGAAACGGCTAAGGATCATGTGTCAGGAACAGCATGTACTACACACCGCTTTCCCCATATAATCTTTGGTCATCGCATTCTTCAGTTTTTTCTCAGACGGACGGTACAGAAGGCCGACAGGCTATATCAATGTTCAACGTATGACCAAAGGGAAAGTTAAGGTTACATACGACGCTGAACACTGTATAGCCATCGCCCTGGTCACGAACAGCTTCATCAATAACATCGTGGTTTGCATTTTCTTTTAGTGTACTAGCTTCAGTCAGTGCCTCCATGCCCTCTTGCATGCGATCCAAGTACATGAGACAGATCCCCTTGTTAAACAAAACCTCAGCTGCATACAGCTTGAAGTTAAGGCCAAGTTGTTCATAATTTCTGTTATCACGGTCATCGAGAGCCATCAGACTTGGGCACCCGAATAAACGCACATATTCTGATTTCCTCTGAGATATAGTAGAGCTTCCTCGAAATCTTCCAAGGCCGCATCATTTGCGCCTAGAAGGAAATTGGATACGCCCATCTGGAAGTACCTATACAGTGGGATGAGCTCAGGATGGTACCAGTCTAGATTTCCCAATCCGCTCACGCAACGGCCAAGTATTGGTCGAGCTTGACAGCCTCGATGAATTTGTTTATCGCGTTCTCATGTTCACCCAGCGTAGCGTATATAAGTCCCATGTTTGTGAGTATCTTGGAGGAATCGGCGATGCCCTAGCCATTTGATTCATGAGTAAGGTGAAGCAGTCATCGTTAGTCGACACGTACAGAGAATAGCTCTAGAGCGCGCTCGAAATCTTCTTCATCGTACGCCTTTAAAGCGGCAGCCCAGGTCTCAAGCTCAGCTTTGAGAGACATGCGTTAATACTGTTGAAGAAACTTGAAGTTGAAGGTGAGAATTAGATCTTTATTTGATGTGTGCCTGAATAGGTGATTTGGTCGCCCTGCGAACTTGAAATTGAAATTGAGCGTTCCGGACGCAAGGCGAAAACGAAAAGAAAAGAAAAGAGGAAAGTCTATAATGTAAAGCGTATAGAAGGGAGGGCTCTACTTAATACTTATTTCATTTAGAATTTATGTCCGTTGTCATGGGAGCCTGTAACACAGTAACTACGGTTGTTATGATTGTTTGCTGCGGTGCAAGTCACGTCATTCTGTACAGCCCAAGCTAACCGTAAACCTAGGCCAGTAACGAARATTATCAAAGCTCAAGATCTAAGCCATCATTAATATAAGTTACATTATACCCAGTCCATCTACATAACTACTTAATATCCTGTCGGACGCGCATCTGATTTTGACGTGTCGTAGGCCCGAATGAGCTTCGCCTGGTCCTGTCTTCCGCCAGTTTCCGTCTGGCTGAAAGCAAATCCGCGATTTCGCCGCATCCGCTGTACGGCCCGAACCTTCTTGATTGCCTTTTGGAACCTAAGAGGTATGGGAATTAGTGTCTATTGTTGGGCAAGACGGATGGGTGCATACTGTTCCTGCCGGGGCCGATAATCAGGAATGTTGTATTTTTGCAACTCCTGGGCAATATGATACGACGACGGTTGGTACGTCCGTTGGTAGCTAAACGATGCCTTAGTTAATAGCGACCGGATTTAAAGGATACATACTATTTCCATGCAAGGTCCCTCGAAAGGCAGAATATAGGAATCAAGAGGATCATGAAGTAGAATACACTGTTGGTCCATAGACGGGGCACAATGCCAGCATATTCGGTGGAAAATCCAATGGCAGGCGCAACCGTTGCATAGATCGGAAGGAATATCATGGTGAAGACAAATGAACCGGGRATAGCTGGTTTCTATGTAAGACTCGTTGGATTGCTAGATCATGTCACTACTCACCAGCAACAGTGTACTTGGTCCAAATGCTGTAACAAGTTCTCCTTTCAGTAAATCCATTTTGTTTGTATACTTGGCAACGTACTCTGATATCAGGGCGGCTTTCCCAAGGACCGTGAGGAGGACCGCAAGGTAAAGCGTTGTTCCCCAGAACCAATGGCCCGAATCAAAGCCATCAGACAGCTTGAGATCTCCCCAAAACAGGATAACGGAGAATCCATACAAGATCTAGAGTAGTTCTTGGTGGTGATAATGTTATAGATTAATTACACTTACGAGACTGTGGTACAAGGCGTTCATGACCCATAGCCAGAAAGCCGTTTTCGTGAAAAACTTGTTCTTCTGTCCAAGAGTATAGAGCTGAGGATATCGGTCAAGCATTCGTGCGGACACAAATTGGTCAAACACGCCGATAACAATAGGAGGGAGCACAGTAAAAACGACATTATATAACGATAACGTCCATGATTCGTATGCAATCTGTCCAGAAAAGTTGTTGAAGAAGGAATACTGGGAAAACTTTAGGCAAGTTTGGTAATATCAAAGATGTTCGGCACATACCCAGAATTGTGTCATGTAGAGAACGATGTTTTTGTAGAATGAATCTATTGCGACGCATCACATCAGCAACAGCACGGCAGAAACTAGCAACGCGTAGGCAACGCACACAAGATAAGCTTTGACAATCGACGATAACTCCATGCGCCGTGAACAAGTAACAGTTTCTTGAGGAACCTGAATTGGGAGATGGCAACATCTGCAGAACGAGCAGCTTGGAGACCCTATCACTGTCATCAGTTTCTATGATTGTTGACAGGCAGGATCCATCATACCTCCACGCCYGAGATGCCAACACCGACATGAGCGGCTTGAATCATGCTGACATCGTTAGCACCGTCGCCAATCGCAAGAAGGATCGCCTTCATGTTTTTCTTGACAAGCTTGACCACCAACGCCTTCTGCAAGGGAGAAACACGACCTAGGATATCGAAAGTCATTCTACCCATCAAACCAACCAGACATTTAACTTACAGCAGATGACAGCTTTGCACATAATGGCGAGCTCGAGGAATGTCTTTGAAATTTCCTTATCCAGTGCAAAACCAAGACTCTTGCCATCTAGAAATTGATAAATAACGTAGGTTCATTTGGAACGAGAGAGCGCTGACCTATGATAAGCGCCAAATCTTCAAGTTCGCCGGTACTTCGCTGGTTTTTGATAGCCAAGAGTCGTTTCGTGATAAACTCTTGCGTATCGTGCGCATTCTCCTCGTTGACAATCACCTGTATGAAGTTGACGGCGCCAGAGTTACAATGGAGACGGGGATCCGTACCAAATTCATAGATTCTGATATCAAACGACATGACATCCCTATGTTAATCGCCGTTTCTTGCCTATCGCCTGTCAGAACCCATATCTAGGGAACAAATGAGAACATCGTACGTTTCGCATCATTTGTCCCTCACCTTGATTCCAGCCATCTGCAACGTATGGATAGTATCTGGCACACCATCCTGTAGTTTGTCTTCAATAGCCGTCGCACCCAGAAGAAACAAATCCTTCTCGATCAATTCAGCTGCCTGGTCCAGGGCATCACCGCGTCCATTGATAGTCGCAGCTGCCTGATCATAGATAGCAACCCATTGTTTATACTCTTGTTCTGGTATATCACGGTATGCAATACAGAGAGTTCGGAGGCCGTCCGAAGCATAATCCTATGTAGATAGTTGTGAGTAGCTTCGTTGCGGTGAGCAACGCAATACGCACTTCAAGATGTGCGAGTGTCTTTTCTGTGTATGGCTGATTCTTGCTTAGTCGCTCCAATATTACGGTATCAGCGCCTTTGGTATACAGTTTAATCTTGCCATCTGATGTGCGTATGACAGTCGACATTCGTTTTCTCGTTGAGTTGAATTCGCAGACATTCAGGATCTCAAACTCTTGTTGTTGTCCTTGGATATTGACGAATACCGATTTCGGCTTGCGAGTCTTGAGAAAAAATCAGCACTTGAATTGATAGAGAAGTGAAAGGCGACTTGCGTGGAATTGGAATGCCAAAACCTCTGCTCCAGCAACCAACGCTGCCTCGTCCGGGCTACTAGCCTGAAACACCGTCTTGCCATCTCTCACTTCAGGGATGACAGTGTGGCAAACAGCAAGCAATGTCAAGAACTCGTTGATAACCTCCCGACGCTGCATTTCTGCTGGAGCCACCATTGAACTGGATGAAGCATCTTGAAATGGGTCTGCACCTTTATTCATCAACCCCCGGAGCTCATCAAACGTCTTCCACCCATCCTTGCCATCTTCTCCTTCTCTTTTCGTCTCATCCACTACATCCGCATATGCCACACCTCCTATACTACAACAACGAAATTCCATCTCGTTTCTAGTAAGAGTTCCTGTCTTGTCGCTGAATATATATTCTATTTGACCGAGTTCTTCGACAAGCGAGGATGTGCGACATAGCGCCGGTGTATCAGTACGGGCATAGTACATGTCTAGATCGGAATTGATGAAGAGAGCTTGTTGGAATTTGACGACTTCGATGGTGACAATGAGAGATATGGGAATGAGATTATTGTATAGGATGATGAAAGTCAAGATGTCTGAAAAAAGAGAATTAGAATAAATAATCATGGGCTAACGCCGCAATGACCTTCTACAAAACCCCTGGCTGGAATCATCTTCAGAATTTGGTTCAGCTTCATTCCAAAATCTACGCACCTCTACCTGAAAATGAGGTCCCCTCAAATAGATACCACTGTTTGGTTGAAAAGAACCAAGTCCGTATGCTGCTGCCAATCGTGGAACCAATCGACAGTGCTAGCAGGAAAATGAACAGGAATACAATTTGTACATTGACTTGATTCTCAACAGCAGTCCGTTTTATCGGTGCCGCTCTAAATCACGGAATAAGCGGAAGTAACGCACAAAAAGTGCAATCAGCTCACGTAGCGTTGCGCATCAACTTGGTTTCATGACCGGTGAATACAACAAAACCATACACCCATGGCGTATTCCGTATCTGCGCACCGCGCAATAGCAGCTGGTCAGGACCCAGTGGAACTTGCTTCGGTAGGCCGCCGTTGGTGATGAGGTCCAGCGTACCCTCGTAAGTATACAATGAGTTGTTCGGTTGCTCAGATCGCAGTGAACCATGCAACGACAGAACGGCTGACGGGTTGACGAGTTGAACCGTTTGAGTCGACGCTTGCTTAATCTTGAGGTTTGTCTCGCTGCATTGTCTGAATACAGTGCCAAATGTACCAAGGMAGATGACTCACCCATCCAAGTTCGATGTCTCGATATAACACAGACCTTCCGGTTCACTAGAGCTCAGTAAAAGCATATCTGCCGGGATGAAATCATCGCTCTCCAGCCGAACTACGTCGCCCACCGCAATGTCCTTCCATTTCGTCTCTGCGAAYGTGCCTTGTGGTGACAAGACCTTCGCCTTCCGTGCATTTAGCTCAGAATCAGATTGATGGCGTTTCTGTGGACATATGGCAACAAAATTAAAACGTAAACAACAGAGCTTACCAAGTCTTCCTGGACTTCCTTCAAAGCTGATGCTAAGAGTACTACCGCCAGCGGTACAATAGTTGTATATTGATTAGTTGGCGACACGCCCGGTATTTGTTGGATGCATGCAGTAAACAAGAAGAACAGATTGGCGTATTTTGAGAATTGCTCTAGTTGGTTGTGCGTTCGATGACCGAGTGCGAGTAAGACAGGCAAGACTCACCGAACAAGAATTTTGGAACAAAGGTGGTTAGATTATACTTGCTGGTCGAAATTGAATTTGAACCAAAGTCCGCGTTGGCAGCAGGGTTATTGAGTGCGATCATCCTTTCGCCTACCACCTGCTTCTCCTTCTCCCATGGCCATTTCCACCGCCGCTTGGCTGATTGTTTTGGACGCAGAGACTTCTCTGGGCTAGGAAACGAAGCAGTGTTCTGTAATCCACCATTCCAGCTCTGCGCACCATTCCCAAGAGTTGTCTGCGAAGCACCGGCTGGCGGCGCGGCGGAAGTTGCCAGAGGCAGACTGCTCTCCTGCGAGCGCATAGGGTGGGACGTGCCAAACGCAGAATCGGGGATATTGTCGTCATCGTCGTCGAAGAAAGGGTCGAGGAGCTGGGGTGTGTTGTCTTGATACGGGGTGTCGAGGGGGGTGAAAGCGTTGGCAGGGTGATACTGGCGAGCGGCGGGATTTGCCTGCGAGACCAGACGCAGGAAATCCTCACTCATGGCGCAGCGCAGCGGGAGATAATTAATAATTATGTAATCCCCGTCATTGTGTCAATCGCGTAGCCCCAGCCTCAGCCGGCCAAACCCAGCGCCCCCAGGGATGATTTTGCAGAAGAGGGCAGAAATAATCTATTACGCTGACCCGGTCACCCTGCAACCCGAATCTCCCGCCATCCTCCAGCTGGCCACGGCCGACCCGCCGAGCCAATACTCTCTCTATTTGGCAGTATTTATGTCCATCGTGATTGCCATAAAGACGCGCCCAGATATCGCATGTCTTCTTCCCCAATGCCTAGGCACAGTTTCACGGCGCTCAACTCGACCTTTGTCGTCGATGCAGAATACGAGTTCGTCAAAGAACTAGGACAGGGCGCATATGGCTGCGTCGTAGCTGCACGACACCGCCGATCGGGCGAAGGTTGCGCGATCAAGAAAATCACCAACATCAACACCAAGGTATGCCGGCGCAGTGAGCACACGCTCGGCTGACTCGCGCCATCCAGCGGATCCTGACAAAGAGGTGTCTGCGAGAGATAAGGTATTATCAACCCGATCGCAATATCGTATGCTCATGCTCGTTCAGGCTTCTCCATCACTTTAGAGGCCACAAAAATGTAAGCATGCCCCGATACCACCCAACATGCGACTGATGGTTGACTAGATCACTTGCTTGTATGATATGGATATCGTCTTCCGACAAGACGGCGCATTTGATGAAGTTTATCTATACGTACGTAACGAGCGCCAGATCCAAGACGCATCACAGCTGACATGACGGGTTCAGGAAGAACTCATGGAAGCTGATTTACATGCGATTGTGAGGATTTCTCGGATCGGGCGCATATGGCAATCAACCTTGTTTCCTAGATCCGTTCAGGACAACCCTTGACTGACGCTCACTTCCAATCCTTCATTTATCAAACCCTGTGCGGTCTCAAGTACATCCACTCCGCGAATGTGCTGCACCGGGATCTGAAGCCTGGTAATCTTCTGGTCAACGCTGACTGTGAACTCAAGATCTGTGACTTTGGTTTGGCCAGAGGTTATACGCCTGGCGGAGGRACTTCCAGGGTCGCAGGTAACTCTGGGTTCATGACCGAATACGTCGCCACGAGGTGGTATCGGGCCCCTGAAATTATGCTTAGCTTTGCCAACTATGTCAGTGGCCCTCTCTACAGATAGAAACACATTTCAATGGTCATCAGAGCACAGCTATCGATGTCTGGTCTGTCGGCTGCATTCTGGCAGAATTACTGGGCGGAAAGCCCATATATAAAGGCAGAGAGTACGTCCATCGGGTAATGACTTTGTTCAAACTCATCGGATATTCCAGCTATGTGGACCAACTAAACCAGATCCTGCACTATCTTGGTACTCCTTCTGAAGACACGTTGCGACGCGTCGGTTCTCCAAGAGTAAGTGGCTATTGATAAATTAGCCATAGCTAATCCGTGTCATCATAGGCGCAAGACTACATCCGTTCACTTCCTATCAAGCCACGTATACCCTTCTCAAATATATTCCCCAAGGCAAACCCCTTAGCSATTGATCTACTTGCACAGATGTTATGCTTTGATCCCGCAAAACGTATCAGCTGCGATCAAGCCTTGAACCACCCCTACTTCCAAGTCTGGCATGACCCAACTGACGAGCCTATCTGCGATGCTGTAAGCATATTTTCAATAGTGTACAAGCTGGAAGATAACGTGCGCGCACAGAAATTCGACTTTAGCTTTGAGGAAGAGGACTCGATCGATGGCATGAAGAGGCTGATTGTAGACGAAGTCAATGCTTTCCGTGCCGAGGTACGGGCTCAAGCAAGAGCAGCAAGCCAGATGCGTAGGCAAGACAGGTTCGTACGGGCTCTACATCTTGCATAACTTTGATCCTGACTTGCGCCACTTTAGCCTTCCTATACCCAGTCGCGAGGAGATCATCAGTTCGCCCATCCAGGAATACGGCCCCCATATGGGTGCGACTTCCGGATACACTCATTCTCACCCTCAGAAACGCCCACCCTCCCCCATCTTGGATGATCCCAGCGCCGATCTCGAGCGTGAGCTCGCTAGCACGCATTTGGGACGATGAGAATCCTCGTTTTTGGGGCCCATGCTTTGATATAGGGACATTAGATCTAAGAGGAAATCTACCTTGTAGTAGTCGAATACAAATTGTTTTCAGCGATTGTAGAATTACAGCACTTTTGCCTTGGCGCGTGCACTATGCAGACCCTCCTTTCACGGCATCGATGAACATCCTGACCTTCTCTAAATCCTTCGACCGGCCATCTTCTGCTTCAACGCCCCCGCTGACGTCCACAGCCCATGGCTTCACACGCGCAATGGCATCTGCGACAGTTTCCGGTTTCAGCCCACCAGCCAGGATAACCGGCAGCGGATAAGTAGGGGGAGCACTCGCGATCTGCGCATTGCCTTCATCGTCCTCCGCACCGTCTACCGGCGTCCCAGCACCGCCATCCGCACACGGAACCTCCCCCGTTTCCACAATCTCTCTAGCCAAGTCGAGGTCAACGACTTTCCCGCTGCCGCCACTCATCCCACTTCCATCCGCACGGACGCTATCGAGCAGAACATACTGATGCTCCCCGCCTCGCGCGATATCGCGGATGCCCCTGCCCGCGCCCTCCGCGCCAGCGCTGCTGTCAACGTGGAACACGCGGATAACCGGAACAGGTATGCCCCTCGCCCATTCCGTCGGCTCCGAGCCGTGCAGCTGGACGACGTCCAACTGCGCGTATGCAACGGCGTCCAGGACCTCGTCCAAGCTTGCGTTCTGGAATACGCCGACGACGAGCGGGCCGGCGACGCGGTTGAGCGACGAGGTGAGTTTGTTGGCGTGTGTCGTGAGCCAGGGTGTGTTTTCGGAAAGAGCGGGGTCGGGCGAGCTTGGCTCGTGTTCTGTAGACGCACGGAGGGCGCGGATGGAGGCGGAGATGTCGCGTGCTATCTCTAGCGATACGCGACGCTTGGAGGTGGGTACGAGCATCACGCCGAGGAGGTCTGCGCCGGCCTCCGCGATGGTGACGGCTTCGGATTCGGATCTGACGCCGCAGATTTTGACTAGGGGACGTTGCGTACGCCAATAGGGTATCGCAGAGGGCATGTCGGGTATAGAGAACAATTCGCGGACAAAGGACGCTACGTCTTTTGCGCGCATCAGGCTTTCGCCTATCAGCACTGCGCCGATGCCCTCAGCCGTGTACCGCTTCACGTCATCCGCTGTAGAGATCCCGCTCAATGCACATAAGGTGACGTCCTTGTCCTTGACCATATCGCTCAATCTGCTCGTCGTGCTCATGTCGACGTTAAAGTCGTGCAGGTTGCGGTTATTCACGCCGATGATCTTTGCAGGGAGAGCGAGAGCGATCTCCATCTCGCGCGCGTTGTTGACCTCGACGAGCGGTTCCATGCCTAGTTCCAGGCTGTATTTGTAAAGTTCGCGGAGAGATGCTTCTGGGAGCATGCTGACGATGAGAAGGATGGTATCTGCTCCCCAGATGCGGGATTCAAGGATTTGGTATCGACTTATGATAAAGTCTTTGCGGAGTATGGCGGGGCGGTTGGGAAGGTTTGCAACAGCTTGTCGAGCGTGAAGCATGTCCTGTAGGTTACCCATGAACCATTTTGGCTCGGTGAGGACAGATATGACGTGTGCACCTGCGAGGGCGTAGGTCAGTGCTTGCGACGCAGGGTTGGTGGTAAGCGAGATGGGTCCTTTGGATGGAGAAGCACGCTTAATTTCCGCGAACAAGGCAGGGCGACCGGGTGCGGTCTGCTTGATACGGGACGCGACTGAGATCAACGGAGGAGTGATGTTGAGTTTGTGAAGTGCTTCTAGGTCGTGAAGGGTAGATCCCGGAGTGGTCCGAGCTTTTGCAACATCCTGGAGCCGCTGAGAGTGTATCTTTTCCAAGATGGACGGGATCTTGGCGGTCGTTTCGGGCTTCGAGGATACATCCTTTGGCAAGGCCTCGACAGGGAAAGGGGGAAGGGAGGCGTCCTGGACCCTGCACTCGGGGTTCTCGTCCCAGATGCCGCCCCTGAGGGACAGAAAGTTGCGGATGAGATCATTCCCCCCCTCGCTTAATATACTTTCTGGATGGTATTGGACCGCCTCAAGGGTATATTTACGATGGCGGACACCCATTATGACGCCTGAATCTTCGGTGATTGCGGTGATTGCCAAGTCGGATGGCAGCGATGTATGTTGGGCACTGAGCGAATGGTAGCGAATAGAGGGAATTCCTTGGGGTACGTTTTTGAAGCACCCTCTGTTATCGTGTCGGATTTTGCTGGCTTTTCCGTGCATGATTTCGCCTGCATAGCTGCGAAGGGGGTCAGAAAGGCTCTGGCGGCATGGGATGAAGCTCACCCGATCTTTCCGCCGTAAAGATCAACGAGGCATTCGAGACCCATGCATACGCCAAGAACGGGGACTTTGCCAGTGAAGAATGCGATGGCATCTTTTGAAATTCCAGAGTCGGTCTGGGGATGGCCTGGGCCTGGAGAAACGATGAGAAAACGGATTTTAAGCTGGGAAAAGAGGGAGGGGGCAATGGCGTCGTTGCGGATAACGGTGACTGTTGCGCCAAGCAAAGAAAGCTGTTGGTAGAGATTCCAAGTGAAGGAGTCAAAGTTGTCTATCATGAGCACATCGAGCTGGCCGGCCAGCGCAGCGGGGAGAGTCGTGGCCGCCATTGCGCACGTCGTCCGAGCGGTCTTGATTTGGCAGATGCGGCTAAACCCAGCTTCAGGCTCCCGCTGGGCCACCGGGCGCCATGACCAGCACGACAGCGGCGAGGTGCCACATCCAGACCGCCTCCTCGCCGCCGTCTCTCTTCCAGAATGGTCAGATCGTCATCCAAGGTCTGCAATCTTTTCTTTCATTCTACTCAAGTACATACATAACATTTCCCCAGTACATCACGTAGGCAAAGACCTATTGTGCCGTGCTTTATCTTATCCTCGCTAGGTCGGCTGGCTCGTATCTGGCATTTTCACGCTCATTGCAACCGTCACATCGGCATGGCTGATCATCAAGCATCTTCGCTGGTACACCATCGTAAGCTACTCGTCCCTCGGCAATCGTCGCCATCTCACACACTCTCTCAGAAATGCGAACAGCGCCGTAAGTCGCCAGTGGTACTGCAGCCCATCTCTAAGCGTCGGCTAGATATCGTACGCATCCTCTTCATGGTACCCATCTATGCTATTGTCAGCTTTGCGTCATATCTATTCTGGGTGCGCAAAATATTTTAACTCTCGCCAATTAATAATCCACGCTCAATAAGAACCATTCAACCCCACTGCTTCTTTTACGAGACTGCTATGAATCCATCGTTGTTACAGCGTTCTTTTATCTTCTCTTGATGTATCTTTCTCATGACCCAGAAGAACAGCGGAGATTTTTTGTAAAATATGGATTATCTTGCGAAGCGGACGAAGAAGCCAGAGCACGTGGTGAGCCCGTAAAAAAATGGGTTTTTCCTCTGCAATTTGTAAAGTGGAAGCCTCGGGTACGTGTGTGATTACTGTTGATGAAAATTGGCTAATACAYGGGATTCAGGATGGCTTGTATTTTCTACAGCTAATGAAATATGGCATCTTGCAGTACACCGTCGTCCGGCCAGTGCAAGTCTCTCACCCTTCTCCAGTCCGTCCGCTAACGGAAACACAGAACAACTCTCATTGCTATCATCCTCGACTATCTCGGTCTTTACTGCGAGTCTTCCTGGTCCCCGCGTTGGGGCCACATCTATGTATGGCATCTTTTAATATCAAGTTCGGCTTCTTCTAACCGTTTCCCAGCTCTCCGTAACCGTATCTATTTCGGTCACGATCGCCATGTATTGTCTAATACAACTCTACATATCGGTATCCAAGCCGCTAGCACCTCATCAGCCCTTATTGAAGCTGTTTTCAATCAAAGCAGTAGGTCAGGCTAGTATCCCGTTGTACCGCTCAGTACCGCTCAAACCATTGACTAGTGTTCTTGACGTTTTGGCAAGAGAGTTTTCTTTCATTATTGAGTACCTTTGGTGTTGTCAAGAATGTACGTCTCTAATTTCGAACCCTGACATTCGGCTGATCCTTGTCGCCAAGACTAAATATATGACAGCGGACGATATTGACATTGGCATAGGTGCACTACTAGAAACTTTTGAGATGATGTGAGTTCAGTGTGATGACAACATCAATCACTGGCACACCTAACTTGCGCGTGTCGGTTAGGCTATTTGCGTTCCTCCATATCAAGGCTTTCTCATACCGGCCTTATAAGCGTTCGCTTGCGCTATCCACCGACACGCTCCTTCATCCTACACCTCGGCTACACTCCCTTTTCCACGCCATGGATTTCAGAGAAACGTGTATAGAACTCTGGGCCGGCTGTGTCTATTTGTTTGACAAGGCACGTGGTAGGGAGCCCTCTGCTGACCGTCGCGCAAGGCGAGCAGAATACTACGAGAATGCGTTTCCAAGACCTCGTCCGCCCCAGAGATCCCCCCGGGTAACAGAAAAGGCATCATCATCGCGATCGCTGCCGCCAAGATCAAAAAGTGAGAAAGTTTCTTCTCCGCCTAAAGGCGCTCTATATGTCCAAGTAGAGAGGGAAATAGATGTAGACGGTCAAAGACAATGGCTYGGGACAGGGAACGACTACATATACGGGCTCGGTTTCATGCATGGAGAAAGGAGTGCAAGTCTAGAATTGGAATTTGAACGAGAGCTAGCGAAAAGAGGATATGGACCTTCTCGAGGTGCGTACTGCGATATCCAAATCTATTCCTSGTATTCATACTTTTTTTCCAAGCTCTCCCTCAACAGCCTCCTGATCCTGAACCATTAAATAGTTCAGTAAGACCGACAAAGAAAGAAAAACGTGGTCCACAACTTTCGTGGTGGCGCAGTTTCTATAGACGTCTATCTCAGAGCGACCCTGATGCTGGGGAACAAATACCTGTACCCCCTCCAAAACCCAGGCAGTCTCGTTCTCGGCTGTCTCCAAGATCCAGCGAACATAATGTACCTCTGCTCAACAATCTTGATGATCTCCCACCGCGGAGCATTCTAGGAACGTATCAGCGACAGCAAAAGGAGGAACAGAAGAATCATAGTCCGCGAGGCACTGACGATGGCGATGTCTTGATGCCTTTACCCGTATTTCAAGACTCCAGATTTGCTGGGTTGAGTAGCCCAGGTCGATCTGCTTATCGACAAATGCTGGTGTCGGTTGATCGCGAATCCACTTCATCGTCTCCAGCACCTAAACATCCATTCCCATGTGTGGAGGGYAGTCAAGGCTATTTGGCTCCCACATCTAGCCGTGCCAGTCGCTACAGTCGAGATGACAGCCTCTTGGGAAGATTGTTTCACGATAACTTGACGGAAGGTGATTCGATGAGCATGACCGACTTTGGGACCATAGGCGATGGCACACAGTCCATTTTGTCCATATCGACTGATAGAGTGGGACAAGCGAAGAAGACTCCCCTAGCTCGTCTTACTACCACTACGCCGCAAATCATGACCAGAGGAACTGTGACTGATACTCCAGAACGAAGAGCCTTGCTTCAGTCTGTTCCTGAGCAAACGCAGCCTTCTCCAGAGCTACCGGATCCGTTAGTCGCAGAAATCTTGCCTGGTCTCAACAAATCGTTGGATCAAACTCAAGCACGCCGTGAAGAGCGTATAGCTACCATTCATCGACGGCCTCTTCCAACGCCTCCGACATCGGGTATACTGCCAGGCCCAACCATCCATAGTCCTGGGGTGGAGAAGCCTCCCGTTGCCGATGTAGGACCTCCAACGACAAGGACTATTCGACATCGCATCAGCCGTGACGATCTGGATATCTTGCCCAAACGACAGAGACATCCTGCCCACTCTCATGATCTTAGCCACAACAACGCGCGGACGAGATCTCGTGCAATTACCAGCCCTGCTTTGCATTCTTACGGAGTTCCACGGGTGCCTGAGGAAACCCATACCCACCATTTTGGCCGGCCCCCGTCGGGTGCCAGCTCGCCGGGCTCGATCTCTCCTGGTCAAACCTTACCCAGTCAATCATCTAGCCTGCTTCTCAAACCAGTCACGCAGCCAAGGAAGTCGCCGTCTTCAACGAGGGATATTAGCTATCAGACGTCTTCTGAAGCCAGGGGTTATAGTCATTCAGGTTCTCTCTCCCCTGAAAGCAACACCATGCCAAGTCGGCACAGAACCCGGGATCCGCCTACTCCTCAATCCCGAGCGAATCCATCTCACCACAGCTTATCGCCACCACACTCACCCTCGCAAATGAATCCACCACCCTCACCATCATCACCTCGCGCACTGCGTCCGCGCTATAATCACGCTGCAAAGCCGTTCACTTCTCTAAATAGACTGCGCAAGCATGAAGGGAAGCATGGCCGTTCGTCATCTGATATTCCCTCACGCACATCGCAGGCGACCAGCAGTACTTCTCGATCGCCAACCAACAGTCCTTCGAGCTACGCCGCCAGAAACTGGCGAACGATGGATTATCCATCAACTTCGTGGTACCTTCCTGCCAATCCGGATTCATGACACATCACGACTTTGATGACTCTACATACTCACGACGGACCTAAGTATCACGACTGCAAAATCCTGGCACTAACGCATATTAATGACTGATGTATACGCATTGCTGTATTGTCCTCTCTTTACTTTGACTGTATCACGATCTGCGGAGATGTATGTATTAACCCTGTGATTTATTTCGCTTACGGACGGTTTTTTAATTAAGGACGGGATGAACTGTATCATGTTCATTGCGGTACGATGCCGCTCCCAGCCAATCGTACGTCCATCCAAGGACAGTCTTATCTGGACCTGTGCATGTCAGGTTCGCGATGTAAATTATTGAACAACATCATGTCCTCCCCTGGCAAGCGAATCAACTGCGCACGTTAAATAGCCCAGTCGGTCGGACAGGCCTCATGGCCGGGATGACCTTGCGGCGGGGGAGTAAAGCCGATACTGTCTTGATGAAGAAACTGGATACTCCGATTGACTTGAGGAGTCGCTGGATGATGCAATGGAAGACGTAGACGTACCGGTGTCGAGTAGTTTCTCTACCTCTTTCCAAACGTTGATCGATTCCTCGCTGAGACGTCTGATGTTGCCATCATTCGCTACATTTTCAGAAAAGGCGCGTGAAGTAGTCTCTCTCAGATCAGTATGAAAAGACGTACTGTGGGTCCCGATTCGTGGCGAATGGACGAGGTAAAGATTCGCTTGTTGGAGAATGTTCAAAGGCCTCCTCACCTTCTTTCAAGCTGTGATACGTGGCTATATAAAAGAACTAAAGGTCAAACGGGCGACGCTTACTCTAATTTTGTAGTGATATAAATGGAACTTCGGGGTGTGGGATCTCATATTGCCTCTTCATTCAACCTGGATGGGGGATTCAGCGACCACAAGCTGTAGCACAGAATGTATGCCATAGTGAGCGGCCTCGTCATGGTTAGCGCACAGTACGTCGGAACAATGCACTCACCGTGCCGAAGTCCAAGTGACGGTACCCCCGACAACTTGGACACGAAGATTCCTTCAGACATATCAGAAACTTTCCAACAAAGGTCCCAGTACCTTGAGGCCTTTTGTGCACACATCATATGCCCGGGAATCACCACCTACGACGCCCATCCAGCATCCGCAACCCCGGCAAGATCAAAGATCAGCGTATATAACATGACTGGTTCGAATTTACCCTAATTCAAAGCGGGAACTGTACTCCTATCGCGAAGCTGGAAGGAGGGGTACTTTCACTGTTCACGCGTTTACGTTCGGACCTGTCCGGTGTCAAGAGGTGTCAAGTCGCGTTGCTACTTCTGGCGGGGAGCCCGGCCTGCGGTGGCAAGCCGATATTACACGGCGGCCCGCATCTATGCCTGTTGATGCATCGTTGATGTGCGAGTAGGCAAAAGGATGCAACTGTCCTGGATTGATACAAAACAGTCTAGGTACTAAACGATACATCGGGAGGATAGAGATGAACCTATTAGAACCCCGCGCAAGTCAACTATCGCTCAACATTGTAACACGCACAAGACCCAGCTTTCCCGTTTCCAAACGCGCCACGTAACCATCGAAAGGCTCCAGCTCGAAATTGTTGACCACATATTCAGACTGAACGACCCTCCGCGCATTTATCTTTCGTAATATCATGCGGATTTCACTTGCCCTTTCGGAGTCGGATGACAATTCCGAATCTTCTGGCTCCACATAGCACGTATTAGAACTTTTCTGACCCACTCTTAAAGCGCTTTCAAGCATGACAGGGTTCATCACGGGAGCTGTCACATCCAGAAGTTCTTTGCCTATTCTTCCAGAGCGGGAGAGTCGTTCATGCTGTTCGGGCGAAGTTGGATTGAAAAGATTCAGGCAGAAGTCCAGTGATTTTTGTAGTTCAGATTCCGAGAGGCGAGTCCCCATGTCAGAAGCTCCCTGTATGACTGGAGGATGGTCAACAAGTGCACATCGGCAAAAACAAATGCGTAGCTTACCTGGTCTGAGGAATGCGAATGCGCGATCATAGTTGTCCTCGCTTATATCAGAGAGAACATTGATGTTCTGCGCTCGTATTTGCTTGTAAGCACTCAGAACCACAACTTGGAATCTGAGATAGACGTCAGCAATAGAAAAATCGAAGCCCAAATCAGGTACCTCGTGTAACTAGTTGCCACGCGCCTCGAATGCCACTGTGCTGCTTGCAATTCAGAGCAGTGCCCACGAATAGAAGCGCATACAGATGACGCGGCAGATAAAGCTGATGTAAACGCCAGATGTATGCCGCTGGAAAAGAACGGATCGATAAACGCTAAGGTTCAGAAGTTTACATTGACAACGGATCGAGTATTCCATTACCAACCTCCAGCATCGCCTATTATGCGATAACCGTTCCCTGCATAAGACGGTGCCGAATAACTGAAATCGCTGGCGCTTCTGATGCTTCCTTGTACCAATCTGCCGTAGGGATTCACCAGGTCCACAAGGCCGGGAGCAAGAGAAAGAGTTGATATGTAACGAGACGCGGTGCTAGATGCATGTAGGAGGGGCATGTGCTCGGATACGAAAGGCGATGAAAATAAAGCTTCCTTAGCACTTTCCGCGTACGCTTTTTCGTTCATTACTATGCCTATTGATGTCGTTCCATCATGGAGAGGGATGAACCATGCCCAACCGGACTCGTCTGAAAATTATTGAAGTTCTGGCGCGGTTCGATGATGGAAACACATACCAGTTAATGCCTCAAACCATGGCGCTCCTTCCCTAGTTGTTCCTTTTCCATAGACTCCGACGTCCGTCCAGTATCCCCAAACCGCCACGTTTCTCAAAGACGCATTGAACCGTCTGTTTTTGAGATATCTGGTAGACATAATGCCGGCTCGTCCGGTAGCATCAATCAAATAAGAAAACTTGGTCACGCCTCTTGTTGACGTTGACGTTGACAGATCGCCTGTTAGCTCAGCACAAGGACGGCGGGGTGAATGTGAAGGTGTAGAAGGAGGCGAAGGGGGAGCGGGTGGTGACGTGTGCGACCATGTAGCGAATATAGGTTTTGTTGGGTCCCGATCACAGAATGATATACTTTCAACCTTGGTGCGTTCGTAGACACTCACACCACAAGACCGAGCATGATTGAGTAGCATCTGGTCAAAATCAGAGCGTACCTGAAAGATGTCAATATGGCGCTTGTGAATCAAACTGTGGTTGCAACACGTACAACATTCCAAGCGTTATTGTTCAATCCTAGTGCTATGAAGTCCGTATCTGGAGGACAATCAATATTTGATATGGGAGCAAATTACGCATGAACATACAGCCCTCGCGTTTGTACTGGTTGAATTTGATGGCAGACCCGGGCTAAGAGCGCTTGCGCGGTGAGGAGTAAATCCCCAAATCATGGTTTCATCCTTACTTTACGCACAAAACCGTAGTTTGCCAACTTATCTTCTGCTCCAATAAAGCGGAGACAGTGGCGAACTGAAGGAATCAGAGACTCTCCAACGTGATAACTGTGAAGCGGGTAAAGTTGTGGAACAAGATGCTCGGAAGAGCAAACGCACCGGGGAAATTTGGTGGCCTCGAAAAGTGTCACTTGAAAACCTTCTCTAGCCAACGCAGCGGCAGCGTATGAACCGGCAGGTCCCCCACCGACGACAAGTACTTTGGAGTGCTATGGAAATCCGTGAGAGAATGCAAGTCAAGATATTCGTTTCCAAGATACCTTGGGGGGTAAATTGGAGGACCGTTGAGACATGGGAAGATAAGGGGCTAGGCTTATCGGGGCGGGTGAGAATGGGGGACTATATACCAAGAAATGTCGTAGAAATATGTTGGTCGTATGATCGCTTAATCTGGTGAAGAGCGGCCATTGGGTAACCCCTGCGAGTAGGCGCACTCCCTCTTTCCATTTCCCAGAAGTGCACTTCTCCAAACTTTTATCTTCTTTTTTTACGGGACTATTTCGCAGGCCCAGCCCCGGCGACTACGATCAACAAAGAATTGTGGCCGGTCTCTGCTTTGGATACGACGCCTCAGCAACAGAGCGGGATGGAAGAAGGAAGCGATAAATTTTGCTTTAGCACATCCAATTACTTGAATCGTTTGCACGAGTCCCACGTGGTCTTCTACCTGGCCTCCGTTGCGAATGTGCGATGTCATTAGACCGAGAGCTTGACTAGTTTATTTGTCGCATCCCGAGAACACTGCTGGCGCTTGTTCTCTGGATGAGAAATAAGTTAACGCCAATCACAAGATAGGACCTCGGAGAAAAGGGTGGGCGGTCACAGTTTCGCGAAGACTTCCCGTGCCAATTACTAAGTGACCAACAGAACGGAACACTTCTTATATCCACGTCCCTTATCACGGTGTTAGCAACCGCCTCCCGTGAAAATGGGTTCGAGAATATGTGAATTCCATTAGAGATTTACGTGGTATTTGATACCGACTCGTTAGGCGCTTAAGAAGCACCGGCATGTGGGCAGAAAATAGAATTGGCGGCGACGAAGGGTTGTATGTCCACTAAATTTCGATGCCATGTGTGTAGTCTTCTCCAGTCATCTTCTAATGACAACGCGATCAGGACGCGATGTCGAACCTGATTATGACGGTAGTACTTTTAATTTTTCTCCGCAAAAAGCGTAATGTACTTATCTCTGAATGAGGCGAAAGGGGCCGAATGTGTATGCAACAGCAAAAACGGTATCCACATGCTACGATCCGCGGAATACCTCGGTCGACATCGCCCAAGGACCTGAGAAAGTGGCCTCAATGCATAGCGAGGCATAAAATAGGTTAAATTTCGAGCAAGAAAACGCTTGAGTTTCTGAATAAAGGTATGTAGACAGGAAGTGTCAGACGAAGTTAGACTGGCTTCTTCGGCCTCAGTAGGACGCTCTGAGTTTAAACAAAAAAAAAACTTACCTTGAATACAAGCGTCTCGAGATAGTTTCCAGACGGACCAAGCTGTCTGACGTCATTGCGGCAGTTTCGTGACAGGGCGTGACGGATCGCGTTCGTGACACTCCTGACCACTGAATGCAACCCAATGACCATGACATAGCAGCAGTTCGCAAACTGCAAAAGTACATCGCCTCGCTTGATTTTGGAAACAGTGACCTCGCAGAGGACCATAAAGATATTTACAGTGAGATTTAATTCATTCACCATTTTCTACTCTCACATATGTTCAGCCCATATCGCCCAGACTATTCTTGCACCAACCTCAACCATCTCAAACAGCGTACCCCCTGTGGATGTACTAGTCTATGCGGCAAAAAACATTCTCTTCCCAATTTTGGCCGAAGACCTGTTACCCCAACTGCTTGATATCGTAGTTACCGTTGAATCTTACCGCCAACGCGCCTTGGCGCAAGCTAAAAATGCGCTTGAGCGATATCTTCACCACAAGAGTGAAGATAAAAAGACCATTGCTTTCACTGTTGATGAAGAAACCTTCTTGAAACGATTGAGTACTCCAGACGATTCCTGGCGAGAAGTTTACATGACAATTTTAGGCCAATGCTGTCATTTCGTACGTCCTCTCCTGCCGATCCATTTACTTTTGATTATCCAAATCTATTCAGGATCTCTACTACTTGTGGACAGCTAATCCATCGTCGATGGTTGATTTCATGGTTCGCTTCAATGAATATTTCCCATTCTTGAACGAGTATTGTACACACAAGTCGCCACGCCTCCTACATCGAACGCTTTCTACAGATGAACAGAGCAAGTTTGGCCAAATAGGGATGACCATTTGTAGATTTGGATACCGTTCTGCCCAATGGGTAGCGGATAATACTCGGGAAAAGTTAGTTTTGCCTGTATTGACTTTTTGGCTACGATTGACAGGATCAATAGCGAGCCCTACTGGACTTTATTTGATACGAAAGAGTTCCAGGTGGCTTTTCCACCTCCTTGCACTGCGAAGGGTTTGGTTAAAATGATATGTACTTATGTTGACTATGTCGCAAGTACTGTACTTAAAGTAGACGGTTTGCTGCAAGACAAAACCAATTAATTCATACCGTATACTGATGATGAGATATCCCTAGTTCCATTGCATTCGTTTGGCATATTCGAATCCAAACTATCTTGAATCTCGTCCCTCACACCGGTTGCGACTTTGAGAATTATTTCGTTCAAGCTCATTGAGCCTAGAATGTCAATGTGGTCGTTGGTACTTGCTCCACCACGCGGTATGGATGACCGTAGAGGAGACGGCGGGTGTCTTAGTGAACTGACAGTTCCATCACCCTCGCCCATCTTCACGCCATATTTAACCTAGGCAAATTCACTCAGGAAGCAGACCTCTCCCAGATTGACAACGTACCTTTGGGTTAATGCCTTCATCCGTATACTCAGCGTCGATCCCATTCCTCCTGATGAGGGGCAGATCAAGCGGAGCTCTCTTGCTTGCACATCCGGAGGTTGTGGGATCATTACAGACAGCATCGACAGTGTCCACGTTGCTCTCCTCGTACTCGTAGCGCATGCCTGTAAGACATTGCTTCATATTCCTAGTCAACAACGAATACAATACAGTTACATACCAATACGACGGAGAGCCTGTGAGCGAAATTTGATTGCCCTATCGTAATCATTGGCACCAAAGGCCTGATTTCCAGGATCCTTAAGCGCATCCTAGAATGGATTGTGATCTTAAGCGAAGTATTGAGGAGATGACGATGAGACGCATGTCACACAGAGCTATTCGACGTGTATTCGACTGTTATATCCGGCTCCCCGAAAGTGTTCCGGGGCTAAAGCACTATGTAATGAAACCCAAGACCGCGGGGTTTCACGCACATTGGGGGGTAATGTTGTGAATCAGCTAGATGGAAATAAAAAAAACTAAATACAAACTTATTGGTTGAGCAAGTGCAATCTGAGGCCCTTCGTCTTTGGAACCATTGTCCCGAGCCACGGGCACCTCCGCTGCAAAGCAATCAGATAGAAGGAAACAAAAGGAGGGAGAAGTACAAACGGGGGGAATCCGTGATTGGCCGTGAGGTTGCAGATCACATTGAAGTGGAGGGATCAACACGCCGAAAACTTAAAAGTGTGCTGCAGGTAAGGTTTCCTTTTTAGAATATGCGACTTCGGATGAAAATTTACCTCTGCATTTGATTCCATCTCAGTTCTGCAAAGGATTGAAAGGACGTTAAAGTAGGGGACAGACTGAGCTTACTAGAACCACGCTCTCTGTGATATGTGAACACCTTTATTAATAATGGAAGGGAACAGGCTGTTACCATTCTCGTCAATCACCACTTTGCACGACCGCTTTACGTTCTCGAGTAAGCCATCAACGTTAGGAATTTCAGGATTGATGATAATGTATGACTGCCTCAAAGGGGCATGCCGAGGTGGGCGTATGAGTTGGGCGGGTCAGAGAGCGGCGTGATGGTATGTGTAAGGCACGATGAGGCCGTCTGCAGGGATCTGCTCAGCAGCATGGCCGGGTATGGGGGCGGGCGGACTGAGGCGTGAGTGGGGTTGGCAAAGGACGACTCGACGAGGGCAGGAGCGGGGGACGGCGGTCGGCGGTGCACGACTCGTCGTCGAGAGCGGTGATGCCGCGCCAACGTTGGATAGGCGGCGGAGGGCGTGATGGTGGATGCGCGACGAGGCCATCTGCAGGGATCGGTTCGGGCGTATGCGGGCGGGCAGACTGAGGTGGGGGCGGGGTTGGCAAAGGACGAGGGCGGACGGCGGTGCACAGCTCGTCGTTGAGAGCGGGGATGCTACGCCAGTGCTGGGCGTTGCGGCGCAGGTTTCCGCGGGAGTCTGGGCTGGCGACGATGTCGTGGGTGACGTGGATGTACGAAATCGGGCAATGTGGGACAGCGACGCCACGGCTGGGGAGAGTGCGGGATCTTCGGTGGTTGAAGTCATCACCATATGTTGCAGACGCGGCGGATGGTATAGGATACCATGTACGGGCATTCGGTGTTGTAATACTATATGTCGTAGATGTGGCGGATGGTGTAGGGACACGATTTACGGGCTTCCGGTGTCGTGATTACCGTAGGTTGAAATCAAGGGACGGTGTACACCTTTTACGGACTTCTCGTGTCGCGATTACCATATGTCATCGACGTGGTGGATGGTGTACGACATGCGGTTTATGGGCACCCGGTGTCGTGATCACTATGTGTCGCAGACGTGGCGGATGGTGTACACCGTTTACGAGCTTCCGGTGTAGTCATTACTATATGTCGCGGAGGGCGGATGGTGCGTTTGCGGGCTCACAGTGTTTTCGTCGTTATATGTCGCACACGCAGGGGATCTGTGTAGCAGTCTAGGGTAGAGCCAATGATATGTAGGATGGCGCGGTGTGGAGATCACTATATGGCGCGGTGAATTTACGGCTCATGAAACATGTGTTGAACGCACCGTTGTCACAAGATAGTGTGGCTGACACCATTCTGAAAACCGGGCCACTGCGTTGCAGAGCAAAAGTGCAATGGACTCTGAAGACGCGATAGGGAACGTACCTGTCTGATACCATCTGTGCTTTACGACTCCTTAGGCCTTAAGATAGTGCAAAGTTGCCAACGTCGCGAAATTGAGTATCAATTTAATTTGCTATGTCTATACCATTAATCTGTACACCAATAGAAGAAATATATTTTTGAATGTTTTCTTCCGCCGTGCCAGTCCAGCCAGTGCCCTCAACCTGACAGGCCTTCCACGACGGCATGGCATGCGTCCCCGCAAGGATGTCGGCAATGACGTCTGCATTCAGTGCTAGTGAATGTTGGCTTGATGATGCCGTCATCATAGGTTGAGACAGCAGCTGTCCTTGTGCAAATCCATGGATGCGGTTGTCTGGGGGGTCACGTTTGAAGGAACCTGAGGCATTGTCAAAGAGTTGTTTCGACATGATCCAGTCTTGCCAAAGTACGTCACTGGGGACAGTTGGAGCAACAGGTTGAAAGGGGCGATATCCACGAACGCGCATCTCATGGATTATGAATAGGGAGGGGAAGGGTGCATATGTATCCTTGATGTCAAGGGCAATAGGCTTACCATGGAACTGCTGAAGGCCCTCTTTACCAGAGTAGTTGATAAAAACAAACTTGTTAATAGGCTATTTATTATAAATGCCTAGCCCAAATCAAGGACGAATCAGATCTCACCTCTGGAAAGAAACGGATGAAGAACTGATATGTATCAAACATGGCATGATGGTTTTTACACATCGTCATGCCATCGCGCGGTTCGTGCGGAGTACCCCTTTGGCCTCCCGAGGGATCCAACCACGGTCTTTGAGGTCAGTCCACTGTCTCTCACATTAGCCTTAGGAAAGCTCATACTGTTTCTACTTACAGTATGAGGCTCTGAATCCATGATAATGTGGCAATGCTCTGAAGTCCCGATACTAGATTCCCCGCAGATGACGCAGCAACCCCATCCCAGGAACCGGTCTCGCTGATCTAATCCAGTCTGGAACGCGGTGGTCGTCGACACAGCCGACATCGCACGGTCTGACAAACCATACCCAGGGGGCCGTGAAGAGAGAGGAAGTACGAGAAGTGCCATGATGCTTATCAATATGGGGCTACAGTCTATTTTTTCAAGCTCCGGTTGCAGCAAGCTATGCCGAGGTACTAGCACTCCTGTCACTGCCGCTGGGATCCGTAGATTGCCATGCGGCACAACTCTTGAGCTAGTACTGACGCCCGTCGCCCAATCTCTGCACCCATGGCCGACGCGGGCACGGACAATTCACTTTTTTCTTTTTTTTTTTTTTTCGCATAAGAGAGTTGTACTATAAGTACATGGGAAACAAGGTAAACGAACTAAGTAGGTAAATGTTCTAGACAGGCGAGCTGTATGTGGTAGGTGACGAGGGCCATGTATGAAACAGTGTTAGAGAACGCGCACGAGGCGCGAGTGCATAAGCAACGCGCGAAGCGTTGAGGGTTCCAAAAATTCTTCGACGTTCAATGTACATCATCCGGGAGATCCCCGAATGTGAACGCCGAAGGGGGACAATTCACTTCTGTCTCTTTCCAATGACCACAGGCACAGAATATTTTTATGGAAGGCACGTAAGGCAGTCTTTCGATTATTCCTCACGTAAATCCATCCCATGTTAGAATAACCTCTTACCTGAGTTCAAGAGGATTCGTCCATTTGGAGCAATCCAAGTCCTTCTTTCTTACTGCATCTTCATTCTCTTCAATAAGTAGGACGCCTTGAGTTTAAACAAAAAGACATCCACCTTGAACACAAGCGTCTCGAGATAGTTTCCAGACGGAGACCAAGCCAGGCGACTCAGGCTGCTGGGCACATGCAACCCAATGAACATGACATAGCAGCAGTTCGCAAACTGTGACAGTACGTCGCCTCCCCCGATTTTGGAAATGGCGGCCTCGCAGAGGATATTTACAGTGAGATTTAATTCGTTCTACTCTTACATATGTTCGGCCCATATCACCCAGACTATTCTCGCGCTAACCTCCACCACCTCAAACAGCATACCCCCTGTGGATGTACTAGTCTATCCTGCTCCCAACTTCGGCGTAAGACCTGTTACCCCAATTGCTTGATGTCGTAGTTACCGTTGAGTCTTACCGCCAACGCACCTTAGCGCAAGCTCAAAATGCGCTTGAGCGATATCTTCACCACAAGAGTGAAGATAAAGAGACCATCGCTTTCACCATTGATGAAGAAGCCTTGAAATGATTGAGTACTCCAGACGATTCCTGGCAAGAAGTTTACATGACAATTTTACGCAATTGCTGTCATTTCGGAATCGTATATCCTCTCCTGCCGATCCATTTGCTTTTGATTATTCAAATGGATCTTTACTACTTGTGGACAGCTAATCCATCGTCGATGGTTGATTTCATGGTTCGCTTCGATGAATATTTCCCATTCTTGAACAAGTATTGTACATACAAGTCGCCTACGTCGAACGCTTTCTACAGATGAACAGAGTAAGTTTGGCCAAACAGGGATGACCATTTGTAGATTTGGGTACCGTTCTGCCCAATGGGTAGCGGATAATACTCGGAAAAAGTTAATTTTGCCTGTATTGACCTTTGGCTACGATGGACAGGATCA